>JAQGAZ010001632.1:0-26383 GCA_034692225.1 Polydesmus complanatus
CAACTACTAATACACAGCCAGCTAAGCCAGTGTCAACTACTAATACACAGCCAGCTAAGCCAGTGTCAACTACTAATGGTCAGCCTGTTCCAACTACTAATGTGCAGCCTAGTCAACCAGTGCAAACTACTAATGGCCAACCAGTGCAAACTACTAATGGCCAACCAGTGCCAACTACTAATGGCCAACCTGTGCCAGCTACTAATGTACAAAACAGTAAACCATGGCCAAATACTAATGGTCAACCAGTGAATCCACTTCCAAATACAAGTGGCCAACCAGTGAATCCAGTGCCAAATACAGATGTACAACCAGTTAAACCAGTACAAACTGCTAATGGACAAAATGTCTTGCCAGAGGCAAATAGCAATGAAATGCAAAACCCAGTAGATAAAAAAAATGTGACTAGGCCAAAAAATGGTAGGAAAAAAATGAAGGTAGCTAATTCATTAAGGCAGAAAATAAGAAAACTAAGAAAATCTAGAAAAGAGAATAAACCTAAGCAATAATACATGGCAGAAAAAATAAGTGTTCATAAAAATGTAATAACCCAGTACCGGTATTTAATTTGGATCTTGGAATTAATTTATGAATTACAATTTACATTAATTCAAGAATATATTCCAAATTCCAAACTATGGTTTAGGTTTTAGCGAAAAGCGGAACTCCAAATTGGAGTTATGCATTTTGCTAAAATCACCAATGATATATTATAACAAAAAACAAATAGACCACCAAATAATTAATATTTTACAGGAAGAAATAAGATGAACAATGGGGGGAAGGGGAGAAGTGAATAAATAAATAAAGAAGATAACTGAATTTAAATTTAATTATTTGTTATGAGCTCTGTTTATTTGGTATTTTCCCTATTAAGACATTTTAATAAAAGTTTAAAATACTGCAAGATTTCCATTACTCTTACTTATGTGTCTACATAATATTATATCTTTTTTAACAACAAAAACTAAAAGAGCACGAATGTGTTTTCATTGTCTATTTATATTATCAAAGTTCTTAAGTATTGAATGTACTGCAGCTTGCTCAGTTTGCATGAGCACAGATATTGTTTCTGATAATGAATTCTATTTGTGAGGGTGCATTAATTGTTGGATTTTAAATATGGCTGATCAATTTTCTATTGTGCAGCTTTGAACACATTTCTATTGTGTTTTTGGTAATGCAACCTGATATATTGAAATATGCAATTAAAAAAATTGATTTTTGATTGTTCAATAAATTATTACATTAATTCTTTAGTGTAACTTGTGTTTAGTTGAGATTTAGAAATGAACTCCTCTGTGTTTATCTGCACAATTATCTTAATTGTTTTGAGCAGTTGTTTGCCACCTTGCCAAAATGTGGAAGAGGAGAAAAAGTTAGTGTCATAATAAATCTGTAATTATATATTTATTAATATTGTAATTAATTTAAATTAGGAATGAGGTGTTGGAAGTAGGAGATAATACCAAGCATATTACACTGTTACGCGTGATCCGTGAAGGTATTTTTTTATCAATTTAAATCACCATTAAATCTTAAGTGGAGCCTAGGGAAAAAATGTGTTTTTGCAGTCTCCCAATCTTATAATAATTCTTATTTAGAATAAAATTATTCTGAATACAGCTTAAAGATCTTTTGATATTTTAAAGTCAACATTGAAACCCTTAAAATTGTAACTGTTTAATTGTCAACAGATTTGTTGTAAATAGCATTCAAATGTGTGTTGAATATGAGGTTTCCTCAAACAAAACAAACTTTTTTTTAGCTAAGTTCAAAGGCAAAAGTGTCCAGGTCACGCACCAGTTGCCTTGTACTTCTCAAATTTTCTGGAATAAACTTTATCTAGCTTTGCACCTTCTCAGAACTTTAACCTCTTTAAAAATATACAACTCTTTATAGCAAAAAAATTGTATAAACTTGTAACATCTTTTCATTTGGTAAAGCTGATGGTATTGAAGCAGAGGGTGTAAGTGAAAGAGCAAAAGATGCACCTAAGAAGAAAAGCAAGACAGCAGACAAGAAAGACAAGAGTGTCAGCAAGAAGTCTGCTGAGAAGAAGACAGCCAGTGATGGTAAATTGAAAAAGCTTACCAAAAAGCATGGAGATACTGTGCAATCCCATAAAGTAATAGCCATAAACACAACTACTTCTGCACATAATGACAGTACTGCTCATGGCTTAGAAAGTGACATTAACGACATCAATTCTGCCAAGAATCTCAGCAGCTTAATGGAGGGTTCTGAAAAAAATAGTTCAAGGGCAGTGAAGGGAGATCTGGATGCCATTAATCAAGCTGAGACAGGGCATGTGAGTGGAACCCATAATGGGTTAATTTCAAGTGGTAGCCAAGCTGGATTAATTTCTGGCTCAGGCCATGATGGGTCAAGTTCAAGCACGAGCCATGGTGGATCATCTTCTGCTTTAGACTATGGTGGGACTAATAATGGAGCAATTTCTGGTGGAGGCCACTATGGGTCAGTAAGTGCAGATGCTGATGAGAAGGATGAAAATGATGAATCCTCCGTAATTCCTACTGCGCAAGGGCATCATACTAGTACTGATAAAGAGACTAGCATCACTGGTGAAAATAATCTTGAAGCAGAGATTCAAAAAGGCATTAAAGCACCAGGAGAAAAAGGTCCTAAAGCACCAGGAGAAAAAGGTCCTAAAGCAGAAAAAGACAAAGGTATTAAAGCAGAAAAAGAAAAAGGTTCTAAAGCTGAGGGAGACAGTAAAAAGGGTAATAAGCATAAGCCAGTGAATGTGGCAGTTGATCATTCAGATGGCGCTAAGAAAGGTGATAGTGAAAAGCAAAGAGATTCTTCTGATGATGATTCTGCAGCTGATTCTGGGCCCAAAGTAAATATGACGGCTAATGACGATGCTACTAATATAACTGCAACAGTCAGGGGGGGATATAGGTTAAGCCCAATGAAATTAAAACAAAGAATACTATAAATTATATTATTAATATTAATTGGTTTTTACTATAATATGAAAATTGTTGGGAATTCCTCAACTCAGTAACTTGATAACTTATCAGAATTAATGATGCTTTTTGATTACTTATATTTCATTCAAATTCCATTCAAATATATTAATTTTTGTAATCCCATACAATAATTTCATTATTATACCATATAATTTATAAGTTTAGAAGTTAAACAAGTATGTATTTAGTTTATTACAATTTACTGTTGAATTAATTACAATTAATTTTTATGATAATATTAAAAAATAAATGTTTACAAAAGATATCAGTTTAGATGTTTCTCTGCATTTTTTTTAGTTAATTTGTTGATAAATTATATTTACTTATAAATCTATAATTATATTATAATTTTTTTTACAACATCAAAAAAATAGAAGGGTTTTTATTGCCAAGGTTACCAAAGTTCTTGATCATTAATGTTGGTTTGCTCAGTTTACATTAGCTCGGTTTATGTAATTCAACTTTTG
This sequence comes from Polydesmus complanatus, assembly GCA_034692225.1. Taxonomy (NCBI): domain Eukaryota; kingdom Metazoa; phylum Arthropoda; class Diplopoda; order Polydesmida; family Polydesmidae; genus Polydesmus; species Polydesmus complanatus. The sequence goes on from JAQGAZ010001632.1 coordinate 3,464, forward strand.
ATGCAATTAAATTTCTGTTTATGGAGAGCATTAATTGCTGGATATTTAAAGCTATTTCTATTGTGTTTTTGTTAAGGCAATTTGATCTAATGTTCATATTTTATTGAGTTATTAGGTATACAATTATATTTAACAATAAATTGTTTCATAAAAGAGGAATGAATATATGTACATTGTTCCTTAGTAGAACTTGTGTTTAGTTGAGTTTTGAAAATGAACTCCTCTCTGTTCGTCTGTGCAATTATCTTAATAGTTTTAGGCAGCTGTTTGAATCCTTGCCAAAATGTGGAGGAGAAGGATACAAAGTTAGTGGCTTAATGAATTTGTAATTATATATTATTTATATTATGAAAATGTATGCAAATTAGGCATGAGGTGGTGGAAGGAGGAGAGGATAATAAGCATAATACACTGTTACGCTTGACTCGTGAAGGTACTTTTATCAAGTTAAAGCCTTTAAAATTTGTAGCCTTTAAAATGTTTATGTGTATGCTGGTGTAGCTGATGGCATTGAAGCAGAGTTCATAAGGGCAAGATCTAAAGATGCAGAGAAGAAGAAAGGCAAGAGTGTGAGCAAGAAGTCTGCAGAGAAGAAGACAGCTAGTAGTGATGACAAATCGAAAAAGAAAATTAGCAAAAAACATGGAGATACCATGAAATCTCACAAACTCATAGCTATCAACACAACTACTACTGCAGATAATAAGAATGAAACAATAAAGGATTTAAATGCAGGCAAGGATTTGAGCAATAGCTCAAAGGAGATTGGAGAAATTGGTTCAGGAGTGGCCGGAGCAAAGCCTGGGAGTTCAAAAAGTGCGGATGTTAATGAGGATGGGAATGTCGATTCAATGATGGTGACCATGCCACCAACTGGCGGTCCAAAGGTTGATGCTGTGACACTGGATTCTCTGTCAGGCACCCCAGGCCCTAATTCTGAACAGGGTAAAGAAGTAGGAGACAGTGAAAAGGGTAATACCCATAAGCCAGTGTATCTGGCAGTTGATCATTCAGATAAGAAAGGTGATGGTGGTACACAAAAGGATTCTTCTGATGAGAAGAAGAAGGAGGATGAGGATGAGGGGCCCAAAGTAAATGTCACTGCTAAGGATGATGCTACTAATATAACTGTAAAGGAAAGGAGTTTCCTGCTATCAGATGAATGGTAAAGACCAGGTCTAATAAGCACTGAAATGGGAGTGAAAAGTTCTCCACATAATAATTATTGGAATAATTAATTTTTATTTTTTTGTTAATGAGGTTTATTATATTGTAAAATTAATATTCATTAAAAATAAAATTTACGAGAACTCTAATGTAATTTTCTCCCATAGACTTTAATGTAAAATTTTTACATAGACCTTAAAAAATTTAATTAAAAAAAATAGCATTTAAATACAGTTTTTCTGGTGTTGTATAATAACAATGCTTTTTTTTTGCAATGATCTGGTAACACTAATGTAATACTAGTAAAAGTTGAAATTGTGCTCAGCTGAGATAAAACCATTAATTTTAATTGAGAGAATTTGAGTTAAAAAATGTGTGGTATTTAACTTAATAGCTTTGGTACTGGTTAGTGAATGGTACCGGAAATGAAGATAATAATAAAAAAAAATAATCATTAAGGAATAAAAAATATTAACCAAATATCGAAAAACCGTCAATTTTCATTTCTCTACTTGGATTTGAAAATGATCGGACGTGTTGTACTAATTGGCTTAACCTTAGCACTGATAGATGTAGTAGCACTAATCAGCAGTGCTCCTCCATCTCTCACCGGAAGTGCAGCGGAAGATTGGACGTAAATAAAAACTACTTAAAAAATTAAGTTAAAAATATTATTTAATTTTAATTATTTTTTGATGGGGGGAAAAAAAAATTAGAGGGTTGAACATAAAACCGAATTTGTGGAAGCCGGCAGTTGAGTTAAGAGGATTCAATTCCGAAGCAGGTTTAATAATTAATACTAAGTTTCATTATTATAAACTGAGATTTTGTTTTTGTCTTTGGGGGGGATTGAAAACAGAATGGAAAACCATTGATGACATAAGCGCAAGGAGTAAGGTCTCCAAGAAGGGGTGTACCAATACTGGAAATAATATGCAGAGCTGTACTGAGAGCTAAAGATGAAAATAATATTTTTAACCAATAATAATTATCGCAAAAAAAAAATTCAAAGCAAAAACATGGGGCCCAAAATCATTTTTATGATTAGGGCCCCAAAGATACTTTATCCGGTCCTGCAATTATTTAAAATAAAATATTTTATCTGGTAACACTGTAATTGAAGTAGCGATAATCAATGCATTAGCGCAAGTGTATTAAAAATGATCGGACGTGTGCTGATTGGCTTATTGATTGCCATAGGTGTAGTGCTGGTTAGTGGTAGATCGATTGCCGGAAGTGCAGAATACAGCACGTAAATAAAAAATTGGTAAATAATTAAATTAAATAAAATAATTAATCTCTCGGAAACGTAGAGAGTTGAAACTGGCAGCGGCCGATGACGTAAGCCAGCGGAATAAGGTGGCTTCTAACAAGTGCAGCATGAAGGGTTACAACAACGCGCAGACCTGTAACCACCACCAACTCATCGATTTAGGTTAATTAATTAATTATCAGAAAACAATAATTAATAAAAAAAAAAACGAAATTAACGCTTATTTTTTTTTTTTTTTTTTGCGATCACGAAGGAAATTGGCTCAATTTTTATATAATATACGGTAATAAGATTATTATAATATTATTTAACACGATAGTGACGTCACTATGCAACGATTAAATTAATTAAGTTGAATACGATCTACGGTTAAAAATCATTACAAAAACACATGTAATCCACGTGTGCGGAAGTTACCATTTAACGTAAGTAAGAAATCTACACCCTCGGTACCATCACAAATTCAATAAATATATCGATAATCGAAAGAAATTGGCAATACTTTTCCCGGCCACAATTTAATTTTAAGTCTACATTCGTCGCTTTTACCTAATTGCGGCGTAATTAGGCAATTTAGTCATCAATAATTATTATTAGTAGGTATAGAAACCTTTAAAACAAACAACTACCGGAACGCCCCATCCCACCCTCTCCATCGCTCTGGTAACACATCGTTCTTAAAATTATTAAATAAAATATAAAAAATAGAATGTTTTTTTCTGACCTTACGAAGGGAGAAACACACACGCAAAAACCACAGATGAGAGTTTTCCAATTAAGATCCTCAAAATAAAGAATTTTTAGACTTACCTAAAAAAAAAATAAAAAATAATTAATTATTAGTGCATCAACATTTTAATTAAACATTGAAAAAAAAAATAATAACAAACAATAATTAAAAAAAAAAAAAAACGTCGCGACAAAGAGTTCACGAGCAAATGTTAAGCGAGTGAGTACTTTGTCGCGGATGACCCCATCATAATAATAATACAACACCTTTTCTAATTAATAACAATTCTTTAAAAAAAGCAATCAATTAAGCGAGTAGTAATTGAATTCAACGTAAGCCAATGTAACACTTGAATACATCATTAAAATTATAATTAATCTTTTTTTTTTTTTTTGATTTTAAGAATTTGAATCCAATCAGTGAGAACCCGGATTCACACTTTTACCTATAAATAACTTCTTTTTCACCCCTAAATTTAAATCATAATTATAAATTAAGAAGAGAGATAGAGAGAGAGTGGTGGAGTAATTAACTAAGTACAAATTTAATGCGGGTGTTGTTAGTGTTGCTAAGCACTTGCTTAGTACTTCACGCGGATGATGAAAGGTAAGCCCAAAAAAAAAATAATTACTCTTTCCTTATAAATATTTTTTTTTTATCGTGACGTCATTATAGTTAAGGCCAATAATTATAAAAATATTTTTGTTAGCCTTTCATTTAGCGATCCAGATTTGCGGAAGTTCGTAAACAAACTGATGCGCGCGGCTTTGCTGGAAGCGGAAGAAGTCATCAGCGTGAGTTGTTTATAAAATATACGATATTTCCGCATTTATAAGCGTAAACATTTTTGTCCAACCCCGTATAGAGAAAGTGCGGAGGACCATACAGCTCCGACCCACTGTGCAACAGCGGCGGCACAACCACCGCACCACCTCCTTGGTTACCTCTACCGGAAACAGAAAAACCAAAATGGCCGAAACTACCAAAACTGCCGAAGACGTACGACGTACCGGTTCAACCACCTAGCCCACAAGTACCAGGTTATCCACCGCCGTTACAGCAACCAGATTGGCGCCAGCCACCGGTTCAACCGCCATCTCCACCTGTCCCACCACACGGCCAACCTGGATCAGGAGCAATGCCACTACCGCCACACTTACGGGGTGAGCCAGAAGTGGCTACGTTCCAACCCTACCCCGAGGTGAACATACCCAGACAGCCAGGCCCAAACTAACCCTCAGCTCCTCTTCCATTCTAATCTATTCTATTCTATAATAATTGTAATGTAGTTGAACGTTGTTGTTGTTGTTTTTGTCAAAGACTTAATCTCAATTTGTTTGCTAATAAAAACTATATCTTTTGCTGATTTAATTAAAGGAAAATGACATCGCTTAATCTCGGTTAAAAAAATCAGCTGATTGTATATAGAATACACTTGCTCGTTGCGTAAGCCTACGTTAGAAAAAGCCACTAATGACACCCGTCACCAAAGACAATAAAATCCTACATTATTATTATTATTATGTGGGAAAAAAATAACCATTCTCTCATTAAAGACCACCCTCGTTTAGAGACCACCCCCTAAAGATCTCTCCGATTTTCCCAATGATAATGCAAATATCTAACTAAAGAACGTGTATCAAATGACGTGTACGCGAACAAATTAAATAATCATACACGGTGTCCCGTAAAAAAAAGTGCACCCAACTGAATTCGTATATGGAATTCTTTTGAATAATGTAAAAACATTTGAATGACACGTGGAACAGCTTTTAACATTAAATTGTTTTAATTGTATTATGTCATAAGAATTAAAACTCAGTATATTAAAAAGAAAGTACAGCTTGGGTGCACTTTTTTTGCGAACACCGTGAAGAAACGATGGCCTTGTATTCAAAAGGAGAGTATAGAATGTAATTGAATCCATTGTTAACCAACCCAACACTTGAATACATCATTAACTTTTTTTTTTTTCTCTTTACTTTTCTCTTATTATTTGGATTCGAATTTTATGCACCGCGCACGCATCATTATTAGAAATCAATTATCAATAAATGCAAAGAGAGTTGGTCGATTAATCCACTCTTCAATAAGAAGAAGAATGCGGGTGCGTTTAATATTGTTAACCACTTGCTTCCTGCTAGTCAACGTCCTCCACGCCGATGAGGAAAGGTAATAACTCAAAATTATAACAACAATAATTCCACCGTCGTTGTTGTTCTATTAATTAATTAATTAATCGTAGCGCTCGGTTGTACCGCTTAAAAGCAGATCGAGGCCACATGGACGAAGCCATCATGACCATCGAACTAAGGAGGTTCGTAAGGAAACTGGTAGGCGCCGCCCTCCTGGAAGCCAACGAACAAGAACAATCGGTAAGTACACTTTCAACATCGCTACTTCCGCTCTACTATCAATAATATTGTTTTGTCAATAAAGAAAAGCAGCAGCAGTCCCGTGCCACTCGACCGAGAAAAAGATTTCGACCCAGAATATAATACGCATAAGTCAATAGCCGCAGGGTCACCAATGTACCCTTCACCACCAGTACCGCCACACGAGGGAGCAGAGCCACCACCACCACCTTCATATCTAGACAGAGCACCACCTCCGCTAGACAAACCACCGGATGTACCGCAACCACCACCCGGTTACTTGCGAAAAGGAGCTTAATTCGGAGATAGATGTTTCTTTAATAATCTACGTGGGTTAGGCTTAAGTAAGCCTACTCTCTATCTCTTTAATGGCGATTGTTCTTAAATAGCAAAACAATAAAATTTTAAGTCGTATTTTTTTCTTTACGCGTATTTTTTGCCCATTGTTTTCCCGGTATCTTAAACCCATATGAGTCGGTCACTTATTTAGCGATCCGGATCGCGCGACTCTCCGTTCATCGAACACGTTAAATTTATTCTCGAAGCCTAATAATAGCGTATTTACATGAGCGCAGTATGACGTCACTGCAAATAACGCCCACACCTATAACTAAGTTACGCGCAATGTCTATATCTCTCTGTTAGAGGACCAACCTCTGTACCGAGACCACCGATTGGGATCGATTACAGCTGGCGATGGGCATCGAATAACTTGAATGGATAATAAATGTAAACAATAGCGCTCGTTTAAATATTAATTAGCAGCATCCGGGATTCCTCACATTCGCCCTACTCATATCCAACCCGCCTAACTCTTCCATTCAACTGCATTGAGTCGACGGAGAGAGAGAGACACAGTCAAACCCATTGAAGTATTATCATGAAGTTATTGCTATTGTTGAGCGTGTGGTTGGCGCTGCTCCATTCCTTCAACGCAAACGAAAGGTAATCGTAACAATAAGACAGAAAAAACTCTTTTTCCTTATAATAATAATTATAAGGAAGAGAATTTTAATCTCCGTGAAAACTAATTTGAATCATTTAGTGAGTCATTTAGCGACCCGGATCTGCGCAAATTCGTGAGGAAACTGATGCGCGCCGCCATGCTAGAAGCGGAGGACACCATCTACGTGAGTATCGCGCGAATAACCACTTCCGCTTCCGCATTTACCGTTCTTATCTATCCGGGCAGAGACACTGCGGACCAGGGGCGCAGTCTAAACCAATGAGCGAGAAGATGCGCGAGCTGTGCAAAACCACACCCAAGCCATCCCCACCAGTACCACCGAATTTTCCGAATCCACCAAACCCTCCGAATCCACCGCATCTGCCGAATTCACCGCATCTGCCGAATTCACCGAACCCTCCGAATCCACTGAGTCCACCTATGGCGGGGCCCCCAGGATTAACTGGACCAGCACAACCCCCGCCCGATTACCCAGGCGTACCCGGCCCGAACGGCATGAAGAGAGACGGTCACAACAAGAGGAATAACAACCAGAAGGGCAAAGGCCATCACGACAAATGGGGTTAAGCCCCTCCCCCCCCCCCCCTCTAGGCCCCCCTTCTCTACTTAAACTTCCTTAATCGAACACTTATTTAAATTACGAAACTCGTTCATTCGCTTCACTAAATTAAATAATATGTTTACAAAATGAACAAGTTTAAAAATGCGCATGCGCACGCTATTTATTTAAGCCGAACTTTTATTGGCCAAATGTTACGCAAAATAGTTTTTACCTTAGTAAATTTTAATCATTTTTATATTCCAATAAAACTTTTAAAAAAAACCAAACACCGTAAATTATTTTTTATATCAAATTAAGTTGTACATAGGAAATTTGAACTGGACACTCGACATTTACCATTTGGTTAACGAACATTAAAGTGCTTTTCCACTAATTCAACATTTGAATAATATAATTAAAATTCATTACAAACGCGCATTTGTCAATATCGAAATTCAATAAAAAAAAAGATTAGAATTCGAAACTCCAAAAAAAAAAAAAAAAAACAATCAAAATATCAAAACTAATATTTAAAGCTAATTAATATTTCAATAAAAAAAAAAATCAATAAAATTTAAAAGTCGGTCAATTAATTAGCTTTGATAATTATAGATAATAATGCAACGGTGGCTAGTGCTATTTGGCCTTAGTTTAGTGCTGCTGCTGATTAATTTCATCAGCGCGGATGATCAGAATCGTCAAAGGTAAACACCAATAATAATTATTATTTCTTCCTAATAAATTAGGCTGACGTCATAATCGTTAGGAAAGATTTAAGAATAACAATTACAACCATTGAATTTTTTTAAAAGCTTAATTTTAAGAAAACGATTCTTTTACGATAACGTTTAGCGAGCAAAAACTATTGCTCCCGAGAGTGAAGAGAAATGTGCGGGAAGCGGACGAAGCTATCTCCGTAAGTGACCATGCCACTTTCACGTCAACTTAAAGTCGTTCGAAAGTGATAATAAATTACACGCTACTACCATTTTAAACTCTTGTTTTCACATAGGAAAAAGTTGAACGAAGATCCAGCAAAAAAGTTGGCTGGCGAATGAAAACCAAGAAAAAGCAAAAGCAGAAGAAGAAGAAACAGGAGGATAAGGAGACCAAAGAGCACAACGGAAGTAGAACACCTCAGGCGCCTACTCGTCCACCTAACATTAAACTACATCCACTGCTTCTCATCTAACTAACTAATATTAAACACTTGAATAGGACAATAGAAGTTAAAACGCGCTATTGTAATATCGGAATTCAATACAATAGAATTCGAGAGATTAAAAAAAATATACATACTGTATAATTATATAAATATCAACCCAATATTAATTAATATTAATTATTAACGCAATAAAAATAAAAAAAAATCAATTAAACTTAAAAATAGTTGATCGATTAATTAACTCATTAATAACAATAATAATTGGAAATGAAGGCGTGTTTGTTGTTATTAAGCTTAGTACTGCTATTAATTAACCTCATCGATGGAAACGAAAGGTGAATAATTATTATTCCGGTTTTACCTTTTAGAATTTCTAAGGTGACGTCGTATAAAATGTCTCTAGGCGCGCACTTGGCCAGCAGCCGGAAGTGAGAAAATTGTGGGCCAGAGTGAGACGCGGCTCCCCCGCCAATAACAATGTTGCGAGGAGGAAGCCGTGGAAGGAGGACGATGGTCGGCATAAAAAAGCCATAGGAATTTGTTCCTCTTCTCTATGCGGAGCGGGAGACAGCACGAACAACCAGATCGGAATGGGGCCCCGTCCATCCCACGGTTAAGCGAATATTGTTTCCAGTGCACCCCTAACGCCACCCCTAAAAGTTGTTTCGAGGGGATAAGAGTTTAACGTGCACAAAGTAATTGGTTAATAATTATTATTATTATTGCAATAAAAAAAATCAGTACAATTGAATAGTTGTTCGATTAATTAACTCATTAATAACAATAATAATTGGAAATGAAGGCAGTGTTTGTTGTTGTTGTTAGGCTTAGTACTGCTATTAATAATTAACCTCATCGATGGAGATGACAGGGTGAATTCTTTCTACGGTGACGTCATAATTATTATCAGTAGCGATACATTTGGCCAGCAGCAGCAGCCGGAAGTGAGAAAATTGTGGGACGCGAAAGTGAGACGTGGGTGACGTCAGATGAGATCGCAGCGTTAAGGTTAAGCGTCTAATCAGATTTCAGCGTAACCCCCGATTCGGCTAAGCCTCTTTTTAAATTACGTTAAAAACACGCGATATTATGGCGTCACCTACCCCTCATTTTTAAGACTAAGAAAGGAGAAGGGTTGTTGCGATGAAGCAGTTTAGTGGAAACCAGTTTAACAAATCTAGTTCAAATATGTCGATGTTGTGGCCAACTAAACAAGAGCCAAATATATTGACTGCAGTTGGCATTAAAACGTGGTGGTAAACCAACGCGTTGCTTTACCACCCGATCAAAAAAAACTCCTATTTCAATCTGATAGAAACTTTAAGCCGCGGTAGATGACGTAACAACCCGGATTTAACTTCCCCCCGCGCGCACTCACATTCCAAAAACTAAATTCCATCCATTCGAGTGCCAGTTAGTCGATTGATTAACTAACGAAAAAAGCATGAATTTCTCTCGACTATTGCTGCTGGTCAGTTGGATAACGCTGCTGGTCAACGCGGCCGATGATAATCGAAGGTAAGGAAAACAATTACATCATAACAAGACGCTGAGTTTTAAGTGCGTTTTAAAAAACCGATTCAATTGTAGCGCCGCTAAGGAAGTAAGGAGGAGACAGGAACGAGCCGCCGTATTAGAGGCAGACGTAAGTCACACTCAACAAACGTTGAACTCTTTCCACAATAATTAATTCTAGTTATAAGATTATATAATTCCATTAGTTGTGCACTAAACATTAAGTGCACCCTTAACCGCTCGTATTCAGTGCTCAAAATTTGAATCACTCGAGTTACACTTAAGTTCTTTAAAGTTCCTGCCCTTTACTATCGAAATAGGATAAGGATTCGTCCTCTGATGGCGCGCAGGAGCTCAACGAGCGAGCTAGGAGTATGGCGCCAACTTATGGTAGACGTAAAGGAGGAGGAAGCAGGAGAGGAAGCGGAAGTAGAGACGACGAAAGGTAAGACATCCTTAAACCTATCGTGACGACACTTAATCATTCTCTTCTTAAATCAAATGTCAGTGACCCGTTCAGCGATCGAGAAATACGGAAGTTCCTGAAGAAGTTGATGTCAGCCGCCCGCCACTTCAACGACGAAGAAATCGGAGCGGATGACGTAAGAGCCACACGCGCGCGCGCTTTAACCAACCGCAAACCACTGTAACGCATTTCTTTAATTTCGCAATAGGAGGAAGCCGATGCGGGAGGAGGAGGAAGGGGCGAGGGGAAAGGGCTGCCAGACGGAGTAGCTAAGCTAACCGTGCATAAGCCTGGGGCGACCACGATCGCTTGTACGAGTGTAGAATGTGTGGGCAAAAAACCGATGGAGGGAAATGGATGGGTTTCCCAGCAGGAAGGCGACATTACGGCAGTCAAATATGTCAATACTAATGGCAGGCGCCGAAAAGGAAATGGAGCAGGAGGAAAAGGAAATGGAGTATTAAATAGCGCCGGAAATGACATAAGTAAAGCTGAAAATGGAGGAATAGGAGTCGGAAATGGCGTGAATGACGTCGAAAATGGGTTAGGTGGAGCTGGAAATGGTGGAACGGGAGCCGGAAATGCACTAAATGGAGCCGGAAATGGAGTAAATGGAGCCGGAAACGGATTGAATGGAATTGGAAACGGAGTAAATGGAGCCGGAAATGGACCAAACGGAGCAGGAAATGGACTATACGGAGCTGAAAATGAACTAAATGGAGCGGGAAATGGAGCCGTAAATGGAATAAATAAAGACGAAAATTCCGAAAATGTTGCGGGTGACGGCGGAAGTGGAGCGATAAATGAAAGAAAAGTGGACGATGCAGTCGGAAGTAGAGAAAAAGTCAAAAATCTTGGCGTCGGTAGAGGAGCGGCGAATGAAAAAAAACCCGGAAATGGAAAGAAAGATAGAGCCGGAGGTAAGGTAGGAAATGGACGACAAGGAAGGGGAAATGAGAACGGTGCGGTTGTAAATGGACAAAGAAGAAACGGAGTAGGAGGTAGAAGCGGAAATAAAGGAATTGGAAATGGCAACAAGAATGTAGGCGGAAGTGGAGCTGCGAACGGAAACACAGCCGTCAATGAAAATGCAGCCAGAGATGAAAAAGGCAACGGAAGTGAGGGAGGAGGAGGAGCCGTTCAAACCAGAAGTGGAGGCGGAGGAAAATTGACGAAAAGAAGTAGCGACAAGAAATGCGATGTTAAATATTAGTACGGTAGCCCAGAGCATACCACGATGCATTTAAAAAAAACAATGCATTCCAAAAACATTGAAAACAATGTAAAAACTTTTGAAATAGATAATTAAAATTAGTTCTTTTTTCCTTTAAAATAAATATCGTATTTTTTTTTAAATTAAAAATTTTGTTTTACAATATTTAAAATATATACGGAAGCCTGAAAGAGCCCCTATCATCAAAAATGCATACCCAAAATTAAAAAATAAATACAAATTAATATTCTTATTAGTGCATCGACATAATAAAAATTGAATAGGCCTACTACATGTAATTGGAAAGGGTGCGCATTCTTTACAAACTCCCTGTACAATATATTTATTCACGCGCAGCTCTAATGCGCAACTAGTGCGGCCAACCTTTAACATTTACGCGAGAGATTTAATTTCTGTAACTTAATAAATAAGTAAATTTCAACTCCGCCTAATTAAATAGTCCAATTTCAGACACCGTAGTACACGCCCACTTCGCAATTATTCAATACCTCTCTCTCTCTCTCTCCCTCATTAAAAACAAGTTCGAAGCCAGAAGCAACTTCATTTCGAAGAAATAAGCCAACAATCGAAATCATTAATTTTGATACTCGATGAATTTATTACTATTGCTAGGCACTTGCGTAGTGCTACTAAATTATTATAAGGTCAATGGAGATAGCCGAAGGTAAGGAAATGCCTTCTATCATGACGTCATTACGAAATAAATTTAAAACTTTAAAAAAACTTTAGAGCTACTGGAGAAATGGGAAAAGCCTCGAGAAGACAAGAGCGAGCCGCCATTTTGAAAGCAGACAACTCCGTAAGTCATAATAACTCAACTTGTACGAGAGTGTACAGTGTATAAAAAATTTGCTAAATATTGAAACAGAACAAGAATAAGGGCGTTGATAAGAAAGAGGTGCAAGAGCGAGGAGGCTACATCGGGATCGACCAGCCCCCTGAGGTTCCTCCGAGCGTTATAGGAGACACGCCCCCTCAAAAGATCCCACGAGACAACTATAAGGCTGACCCGTGTGCGAACGGACGTTGCAAAGGAGGAGGAAGAAGCAAAGGGAGCGACAGAGGAACAGCAAAAGACGATAACAGGTACCTAAAGTGAAAAATACCTAATTTCACTAATAATTTAAAAAAAAACCCCATAATTATTTAAGTGATCCATACAGCAGTAAGGAAATGCGGAAGTTCGTGAGGAAACTGATGCACGTGGCCCGCCATTTCTTCTCCAAAGACAACGGAGCAGACGACGTAAGCCCTTCGCACACTATACAATATTTTAATGGCTAACCCTGTAATATTAAAATAGGAAGTAACGGATGCAGGAGGACCCTTCAACGCCAAAAAGCTCGCAGCCAAAAAAAATATAAAGGCGCCCCCTAGTGCAATGGGTGAAGCCCCTCCTTACCCGCAGCCCCCTGGTGGGAAGAGCGGCGGGAGAAGGAAAGGGGGCCCGGCTCTTGGCTTAGGCTCCCAGCCGTACGACGCTGGAGGGTCGGGCACCCCGCTGTACCCCAGTGGTGGAGAAGACGAGGCGAACGATGTACACGTACAGTGCAAAGGTCCGCAATGTAAGCGCAACAGAGGAAGCGGAAATGGTGGCTTAGGCAATGCGGGACTAGCCAATCCCCAGCCGCCGCCTTTTGAAGATGGCGGTTTTTACGAAGGAGACGGCAATGGAATAGGAAAAAATAGAATCGTTAACCAATAGAAACATACCCGGAAGTCACAGATATCTAACATACCTATAATATATTTTAGTTATTTGCCCCTTGAAGCTCTCGTAGACTTAACCATATGTAAACAATAATACAGCTGCACCGCATAGCACGTGCTGCTGCTGCCCCTTAAAAAACGCATTGAATTTATTAGAGAGAGCTTCACCGCATAGCACTAGCTGCTCCTTAAAAACGCATTGAGTTTAACCTGAGATAACTTCCCCGCAAAGCCACTATTAAACACAACCCTGTAATGCAATTATTATAATATTGTATAATTTTGTAAAAAGAAAAGAGAAGCGTATAGTAAAAAAAAATTCAACTTCCGGCGCTCATTAGCTTACGTATTAATTACACAGAAAAACAAATGTAACACTTGAATAGATGAATAAAATTTAAACTTTGACATTCAAGCCAAAAAAAAAAGTAAAATAAAATGTTCGAAATTCAATACATGGAATTTTCAATCTACTAAAAATTTAATTCAATCCTCGATTTAAACGTGACACTCCCTAACGCAATCGATAACCAGGATTCAAAATCACGCATAAATATGCAAATCCACCTTTCGAAATTAAATCATTTCAATCGAAAGAGAAGAGAGATAAATCGAACATGAATTTATTCCTATTGTTAGGCACTTGTGTAGTGCTAGTGACCGTGGTCAACGGGCATGATACTCAAAAGTAAGATCATAACCCCCCCCCCCCCCCCATTTAACTAATTTTAATTGTTATTCTATTTAAGTGGAAAATTCTTAGATCAAGAAATGCGAACATTCGTGAAGAAACTGATGCGCGCCGCTCGATATTTCACCGATGAAGACCATGCCACAGAAAACGTAAGTGGGTCTTCTGGGATAACATACCCCAACATTCCATTTTCAGCCATTTTGAGTAAGGTTAACACGAGACTACAATAGTCAAAATGGCCTAAAAAATGGAATGCTGGGGTATGTCGCAATAGACCCCCCAAAAAAAAACAGTTGCTTACCAACATAAAGTATGATATACGATAATTTAACTATCGATAGCATTGGCAATTACATTTCCATACTGAAATATATTCATAATATTAAAAACAGGCAACAATTCCAACTCCAGCAGCTCCCTCAATTGACAATAGGCCCGCGTTAGGGCCTTACACCAATGACCCCACTTTCACAGTTGGTCAGGGTTCGAAAGCCGAGCCTCCGCTTCCCAAAAACATCCCCGAAAACAAGCCGCCTCCTAGAAATTTGTGGCAAGGAGAAAAAGATAACTCGGCCAACGTCCCACCAGCTACGGGCAAAGCGGGAAATAATGAGATAGACTCTGGCAATGAGGAATACGAAGACGAACGGCGCCCCCAATGTAAGGGCCCGCAATGCAGAAGAGGCAAAGGTAATGGAGCTGAGGGAAATGGCCGAGAAATGGATGGGTCTACCGCGGGAGGAAGGGGTGAGTTTCAAGGAGGGGGCGCCCGTGAGCCCTCCAGAGCACCGGAAGGTTACGACGGCGGTTCCGCTGGCGGTAGAGTGCCAAGTGAGGATCGGTATAAGAATGTGCAGTGTAGGGGCTCGCATTGTTTTCGCCGCAGCAGCAGCAGCGGCGGCGGTGGTGGTGGTGGCGGGGGAAGTGTATCCAAAAGAACTAAAAACCAATGTGAGTTTTACATTTTTCAATAAGAAATTTAAAAACTTTAAAAATTTTATATATTCTTTAATAGAAAATAAACCCAGGCTAGAAGTGATCCAGCTATCCAGCATTATGGTTATGTTTTGGAGAGATGGCCCTTTTAAAGCTCTCGTACACATAAGCAACCTCAACCCTCTCTGTCCACCCATTATTATAACAAAACTTATGTAAATTTGAGCTCTGAATTTAAATGAAAACCTATTAATTTGTATTTCAAATTTTTATGTACTGTACCATACATTATAAATATTACAATAGGCATTGTAATTTTAGAGCCTCATTAAAACTCTTTTGGATTCAAGTTCCATGTTTATCCATATTGAACATAATTATGTTTAGTAAAAATAATCATTAAATGAAGAGAATTAGATGATTAATTAACGCTCATAAATCAATTTAAAAAAATGAATTCATTAGGGCTATTAAGCACTTGGTTAGTACTGGTTAAAGTCATCAATGGAGAGCCAATGTGAGTTCTTAATAAGAAGCTCCGCAATTAAATAACAAAATTTATGGAAGAAAATTATAAACCCTAATTTAAAATTTTTTTGTAGTGACCTAGATATGCAAAAGTTGAGGGTAAGATCAATTCCAATTAATTCCAACCCTGCTGCAGTAAATCCTAATCCTGCAGCAGTGGGGTCTAATCTTGCTGCTAGAAATCCTAACCCTGCTGTTGTAACTCCCAACCCTGTTGCAGCAAATCCTGCACCTGTTGTAAATCAAAACCCAGTTGCAGCAAATCCTGCACCTGTTGCTGTAAATCCCAACCCAGTTGCAGTAAATCCTAACCCTGCAAAAGTAAATCCTAACCCTGCTGCAGTAAATCCTAATCCAGGTGCAGCAAATCCTAATCCAGGTGCAGCAAATCCTAATCCAGGTGCAGCAAACCCTAATCCAGGTGCAGCAAATCCTAATCCAGCTGCAGTTAATCCTAATCCAGCTGCAGTAAATCCTAATCCACCTGCACCAAATCCTAATCCAGGTGCAGCAAATCCTAATCCAGCTTCAGCAAACCCTAATCCAGGTGCAGTAAATCCTAATCCAGCTGCAGTAAATCCTAATCCAGCTGCAGTAAATCCTAATCCAGTTGCAGTAAATCCTAATCCAGTTGCAGTAAATCCTAATCCCCCTGCAGTAAATCCTAATCCCCCTGCAGTAAATCCTAATCCCCCTGCAGTAAATCCTAATCCAGCAACTGTAAATCCTAATCCACCCGCAGTAAATCCTAACCCTGCTACAATATATCCCCATCCAGGAGCGAGACATCCTCATCCAGCTTTAAATTATCCTCATCCTGCTGCACCTGACCCCTATCCTGCTGGAACATATTCTACGCATCATTCTGGATCATATTCTACACATTATACACAACAATCGGGAATAAATCCACATCCTGCTGCAACAGGTGGCAATTCAGCTGTAATAGGTCCTAACTCTGCACCAGTAGGACCTAATTCAGCCGTAATAGGCCCAAACTCAGCTCCTGTAGGACCAAACTCAGCCGTAATAGGCCCAAACTCAGCTCCAGTAGGACCAAACTCAGCTGTAATTGGTTAAACCAAAGCTAGTGCTACTCAAAACATCGAACAATTTAAACGAGAAAATGATTAGATATTTTCACCCTCATTTAATTGAACACAACTTTAAACATTTAAGGAAGTGATGAAAGGGCGAAATCTTGATTAAGAAATCCCCTGGTAAATTTGTATAGCAGACCAGAAGTGGCCATTCGACATAATTTCACATTTAGTTTTCATAAAAGTTGAGCCTATACCTCCGAGTGATGTTCACTTAACCAGAGGTAAACCCCGACTCATGCAATTGATTCATTCTGGATGTAACCTCCGCTACTCATACCCACTCATTAACTGAGTAATTTAATCTAATCCGCAAAAAAAAAAAAATGTAACACTTGAATAGATAATAAAAATGTTAATTAGTCACATTTTTTTTAAAACTGAAAATTCTAATTTCGAACCCGGATATTAAATTTTTATGTATAAAATATCACATTCTAAAATTTAAATTATCAAATAAGGTCGAACAAAATGAAGTTGTGGCTGGTGTTGTTAGGCACTTGCTTAGTGCTGGTCCATGGGGATGATAACAAGTAAGGACATAAGGACATCTTTTTTAAAGCCAAAACATAAACGATGCTAATTTTAGAGCTGGAGAAGTGGGAAAGGCCTTAAGAAGACTGAGACGAGACGCCATCTTGAAAGCAGACAACTCCGTAAGCCATTACTCAATTTCTCTGAAGTGTATAAGGATTTCTTAACTATGGAAATAGAATAAGACAATTGATGAGAAAGGAGTGCGAGAGCGAGCGGGTTTAATCGGCATTGACCAGCCGGAAGCTATCCCAGTGGTAGGAAACCCGCCCCCTGATGGGTCCAAACAACAAAACTATCAGCCTACCCCGTGCGAGAACGGACGCTGTAGTGGAGGAAGCGGAAATGGAGGCTTAGGAAGTAGAACCAACGAAAGGTAAACAAATGTCCTATCTTTCCAACTCCCATTATTTTTTATGTTGACGTCATAATGAGTTAGTGAAGAGATCGAAGATGAAGAAATGCGGAAATTCTTAACGAAACTAATGCATTTCGCCCGCCATTTGGAAGAGGACGACGGCGTAGCAGACGACGTGAGTCTTACGCCACCGTACAACTTTTTTTGATATTATTATTACTCCGTATCATATAGGAGATGAATGACGTTGGGCAGAGTGACGTAGAAAAAAGTAGCGCCGGAAAAAGTGATGTGGGAAGGAGTGACGTTGGAAAAAGTGATGTTGGAAGAAGTGACGTTGGAAGGAATGACGTTGGAAAGAGTGACGTTGGAAAGAGTGACGTTGGAAGAAGTGACGTTGGAAGGAGTGACGTTGGAAAGAGTGACGTTGGAAGAAGTAACGTTGGAAGAAGTGACGTTGGAAGAAGTGACGTTGAAAAAAGTGACGTTGGAAAAAGTGACGCCGGAAAAAGTGATGTTGGAAGAAGTGACGTTGGAAAGAATGACGTTGGAAGAAGTGACGTTGGGAGAAGTGACGTTGGAAAGAGTGACGTTGGAAGAAGTGACGTTGGAAAAAGTGATGTTGGAAGGAGTGATGTTGTGCCGAGTGTGGCGCCTCCTGCCACCGGAAAAGTCAAGTCCCCCGCAGACACTACCCCGGGAATGAGTTGTCCACCAGGGGCAAACTGCCCACCCGTATTGAACCATTCGTCCACCAGCACTGTGCTCTTGGACAACGTAAGTACCTAAGCCCCTCCCCCTCTCACATTCCGCTAGATTACACACATGCATAGTGCACACCCATAAATAAGCCATAACAATGACTATGCACCACCAACATTTTATTTTTATTTTATTTTGTTCCAATTAGTTTAATCGGCTTTTGGCAGATCAAATCAACCAATGGAAATACACGATCGATGACCTGGCCAACTCCTTCGCTAGCAACATCATGTCCAATTTAAATTTCAACCCAAGAAAACAACAATAAAAATAATTACTTATTTACAAAACACACACCCTGTACCATTGACACCCTTAGGGCCCCATAAAACAACCAACGAAATATAGTAAAATGAAAATGTATACACACCAAAATTTGTTCAGTATAACGAAGTATCAGTGTAGCGTAAGTTTTTAAAAAAAAAGCTACGATGGCCCTGAATTCCACTCTGTCATTCCGTTAGCATAGCAGCAGTAGCGCATTAACAAATTTTCTAACTGAAAACTCTTAAGAATTGACTCATTCTACTTCCGGTGCTGGAGCTCTCTTACGCACTAAAACCATAATAATTATGCCAGTAATTTAATCAAAAAAGCATAAAACAAATGCAAAAACACATGAATTCTATTAATTGCTATTTTATGGCTTCATTTAATTAATACGAAAAAAGAAGGCAATTAAATTTTATGAATTAAATTATTTACACGAACAATGCACATTATAGCTATATAAGTTTGCAACTCACGTTCCAAATTAATTAATTCGCTCTACACAAAATTGAATTTAACTCTCTTAACTAATAACCGTATTAATTTAAAAAAAAAATGAACTCGTGGTTGGTATTAATGTTAATTATTATTACCGGTACTAATTTTCTAGTGGTTGACGTCATCAACGCAGATGAAAAGTAAGGAGATAATGCTAATAATTTACAAAAAAAAAAAAAATTCATTGTGACGTCACATTTAGTTAAGGAGAACGGAATTTTCGTCTTAAAAAAACTAATTAAAATTCTTATAAAAATGATTTCAGCTGCTCGCAACTGCGCAAGTGCACGCTACAGTGCTTAATCGTAAGTATAAGTAGGCGAGTGGTGACCTAACTGCGCCACCGTACAACCACGACCCAAAAGTCTAACCTAAATCTGCGTTGAAATAGGAAAACGAAAAGGGCTGTTCTTCCGGTGGAGGATATGTAGGTTCCAGAAATCCAGAGAAAAGTAAATTCTGGTTTAGAGGCGACCAGTGGAAAGGAAACAGCGCCATAGGCTCGGGAACAGGAAGAGAAGATTATTCTACATCTACTCTCGGAACCGTAGGAATAGGCTCCGGAAGTCCAGTAAGAGGCTCCTTGGAAAAAAGCGAAGGGGGTAGAAACAGCGCTTTAGGTTTGGGAACAGGAAGAGAATATTATTCCAAACCTGCCATCGGATTAGGTTACCCATACGAGAGGAACCGTGTCGGTTATGGACCGGCAAGGAAATAGGATCAATCATCACTCACAGCCACTTCAACCCGTTTCAAATATTTATTAAAAATAAATAAATAATTAAAAAAAAAAATAATAATAATAATAAAAATTAAACAGAAGGATGCATTTTTGGTCCCAATTTTTTTTTCATTTTAAAAATGTGGTTACGCGAGCCAAACGTTGGAACACAATACGCACCATTAATACAAAATGAAAACAAACAAAAAAAAAAAAAAAAACTCATAAAAATTCAACTTCCGGTTCGCACGCTCTCTTACACAATTAAAACTGTAAAGCATTAATTTAAATAATTAAAAAAAACAATTAAATAATTATGGAACACTTGAATAATTCTATTGTAGGGCGTCATTAATTACGAGAAAATAACAAATTCTAATTAATTATTATAAAATTTATTATTCTATTTTATGAGTTTGGTATTTTATGAGCAGCCTGGTATTTTATACATTTTACGCGCGTATAAATATAGAACTCGCGCTCGAAATTAATTCATTACTTGCAATTAAATTTAAAAACTAATTTTAAATAATTAATAATCGTAATTAAAAAAAAATGAACTCGATGTTTTTATTATTGTTAACTACCGCTTTACTACTGGTCACCGTAATCAGCGGACAGTATGAAGAGTAAGCCAGAACATCCTTTTCCTTTAGCCTGGGCCTGAAGGAAAGGGAATTTTCCCAACATAAAAAAAAATCATTCTATTCCATTCTATTTTTATTATTATTATTTTTTTTTTTTGGAACCTAATTATTGTTCTATAAAATTAATTTCAGCTATACGGGACTGCGACATTGCGTGTTGACGTGCTTAACCGTAAGTATAGATTTATGCGCCACCGTACACCTTATAACCGTCGGGTAGTTAAACGCTCGCTGTGTCCCAATAGAAGGACGCGAGAGGAAGAGGAGATGGCGGCTATTCTTACGGTGGATCGGACAACAGACCCGAGCCCGTTGGAAACGGAAGTGGACCGGGGAATTAAGCTTTCCATTATTATTACCGGTAGAGTTATTTAAATATAAATTATATTAAAAAAATTATAATAATTAAAAAGAAAATCACGCACAACTTTTTGTTTTTTCGTCTCTCAAATTCTAAACTTTAAATTGGCTCTTTTTCACAATTCGCCCGCAATATTGGAGACACTTTGTGCACTACTACTACTCGGTACAAATACTAAACAATCAAAAAAAACACATTAAATATGTACCACTTGAATTCTATTTATTTCTATTTTATTGCGTCATTCAATATGCAAATAAAAAATAGGCAATTATAAAGTTCATCGTAAATAATTATTTATTATCATTCTTATTGCTCACCCCACACGCACTTCTAGCTACCGGGAGGCCTATATAAGGATGGAAAGCACGTATGAAGTTAATGCATTAGCTCTACAAAATTCTCTAGTCGTCTAAATTCTTTTAAAGAAAAAAAAAATAAACTTAATGTTTTCATTATTGTTAACTTCCGGTTTACTACTGGTCAACGTCATCAACGCGGACGAAAAGTAAGCCAACAAAATAATTCTTAATAAAAGAAAAAAAAAAACTTTTCCTTAAACCTTAAACCGTGACGTCGGAATAAGATTTGTAAAGAAAGGGAATTTTCCCGACTCGAACTTTGGAACCTAATTCTAAACAAAAAATTCCTTTCTATCAATTTCAGTCCTTCTGAGTCTGAACTGCGAGATTGTGTGCGAGTGTGCTTAGCCGTAAGTACCTGCATCTTATAAGTACGAGTGGTGACCAACTGCGCCACCGTACAATAACCTTTAAAAAAATAATGTTGTAAGCTTAACCTCTCTCTCTCTCTCTCTCTCTATTCGTAAAACCAGAAAAATGAAAAAGGACGTTCTTCCGACAGAGCATTAGCTTCCCATGGAATAGATACCAATCCCGAAGGAATAGGTTCCCATGGAACAACTCCCAATGGATTAGGTTCCATAGGATTTGGTTCCGGCAGACACCCGTCAATAGGAAGAAGCGGTTTAGGTATGGCACCAGCAGGAATCAAATAGGACGAATCTCAAAAATTTAATCTCTTAAAATAAGAATATGAGTCACATACGGTGCCAGCAGAGCCCAACTGAGCAACCAAAAAAAAAAAAAAAAAAAAATCTTAAAAAATTCAACTTCCGGTGCTCATGCTCTCTTATATACAATAAAACTATAAGCCAGTAATTTCATCCAATCAAAAATCAAATCAAATGTAACACTTGAATAGATAATAAAAATAATAATTGCGAACAATTAAATTTTACGAGTTGCTCTTATTTTTCCCCATCCCACCTTACAATCATTTCCAACCCGCATGCGCACATTTTATGCGCGGTGTACATATATAAATACGGAAGTGAGGCTGCAAATTAATTCATTCGCTGGGATTAATTCATTTGTCGAGATTAATTCATAGAAAAAATATAAATAAATTTAGAAAAATGAATTTGCGGTTGGTATTGTTGTCGATTGGTTTACTCCTGTGCAACGTCATCAGCGGAGACGAAAAGTAAGCATAATAATAAAAATTATGTCCATCGTGACGTCACGAAGGGAAAGAAACAATAATAATATTAAACTTTTATAAATTAGTTCCATTTTTTTTTTTTTTTTTTTTAAATCTAATTCTATAAAAATTTGGGAAGAAGCTCTGAACTACGCAAGTGTATGCAAAAGTGTTTATCCGTAAGTATCTAAAGTGCGAGTGGGGATAACCGTGATCCAAAATTAAGCTGCGCTCTGTCCATAATAATAATAATAATAATAATTAGGACGATGAAAAAGGCTCTTCCGACAGAAGAATAGGTGCTTTAGCTGTAGGTGCCGAAAAGCCCTCGGCAAGTGTTGGAGATGCCAGAAAACCCTCGGCAAATGCGGTAGATCACGGGCCAGCGAGGCATTAGGATCCGCATCGACCACACGCCACTCCACCGATGCTTCATTTCCTTCCATTGCATTGCTATATTGTTTTTAAAAATATTATAATAAAAAAAAAAATTATAATAATAATTAAATAGAAGAAGAAATTCACACGGATGTGAATACGCGAGCCAAACGCTGGCACACAATATTACGCCGCTCAAATAAGAAACCATGAATGTCAAAGCAAATCCAGCCCCGAGGGAAAGGCCCCACCCCGTTAAATTGAATTGATTTTCCATTCCATCGCTTTTTAATTTTTTTATACCACGTAATAATAATTATTTTGAAAGTTGACGTCACGCAACGCAAACTCTCCCTTCATTCCTTCCATGCCTTAGGAGCAGTAGGGCCTCCGAAACGATACATGTACTCACTCAGGAATGAGATCAGTTTCAGGAGCAGAAGGACTACCACCACCGGGGGGGGGGGGGGGGGGGGGGGGGGGGGGG
>JAQGAZ010001633.1:0-26377 GCA_034692225.1 Polydesmus complanatus
ATTTTGAATGCCGAATAATGGATGACGTTTCTTGACCAGATTTTTATTTTGGTTATTGCGGTGGGTTTTTTTTAGTTTACTGTAGGCATATTTACATGCAAAATGTACTCTTGGTATTGTTGGTTGTTTCTAAATTATTTTTTGGGTACAGATTTCTTCGACGTTATAACATTTTTGAAGGGAGTAGGGCCTACAGCGCTTTTAAATGAAATTAAATCAGGGTTTTGAATACTATTAAAATAACGGAATTACTGTATTAGATTTAGGACCACGGTATTTGAAATTGGTGAAAGTGT
Organism: Polydesmus complanatus; assembly: GCA_034692225.1. Classification (NCBI taxonomy): domain Eukaryota; kingdom Metazoa; phylum Arthropoda; class Diplopoda; order Polydesmida; family Polydesmidae; genus Polydesmus; species Polydesmus complanatus. The sequence goes on from JAQGAZ010001633.1 coordinate 297, forward strand.
GAACGATTGATTAATTATTTTATGGGCGCTTTAATAAAGATTTATTAACTTTTTTGTTATAAAAAAAAATGAAAATTTATAACAATTTTCCGAAGCAGATAATGTTTGATAGCATTTATTTACGAGTAGTTTTTTTTTTTTTTTTTTAAATAAACTTTTACTATTTTGAGTAATCAAATCACCACTTTCATTGATTACACTACACAATACCGTGTTAAGTTTTTCAAAGCTATTTAAAATTGTGAACTCATACTGTACTGAATTAATATTTTAAATAGTTTTTTTTTATTTTTTTTTTTTTAATTTTTAGGTTTTTCGGAGGGAAATTATTATTCTAATAACTATCTAAAAGCATTTAAACGCTTTGTTATTTATTATACAAAGTTTGCAAATATTTTTTATAGCATAACATTTTATGTACAGTATTTGTTTTGCTTTTTAAAATAGCAAAAAGAAAGCGAATTTTATTTTTATGAATACGGACAAATTGATTTTTTTGTGACCTTCATTGCTAATATCTTGCACTTTTACCAATAACTTGTATTACGGAATTACCTCGGATAAAGCGAATTTACACTGTTCTAGTTAGTATTCATTTTTAATGTAACTACCTAAGATTTTTTGATAGCGAACGTGAGATAACGTCGAAATAGGTTGTTGACATTCTTTTTAAATTAGATTGCACTTGAGATTTTAGGTGTAATAACAATGTAATGTAGTCGACTCCATAATTTTCCATCGAACGCCGAATAGAAATCGACTATTAAAAGTGGCATTTAAGCATTATAATATTATGTGCGATGGTACATAAGTGACCTCAACTTACCTAAAAATCAAATGTCAGAGGTCAGGCACGCTTTTGTTGAAATTCGAAATCGGGGCTTAGCATTCGAGGTTATTGGAACTTTTGTTGGAAATTGAAGTCTGCACGTGTCAGGTGTACTATTATTATGGTTTTAGAGAAGAGAAGAAGAAGGAAAAAAAAAAAAAAAGGGGGAAGAAAAATTAACGCGAAAAAATACACACAGAGCGATGGATCACTCTCCGATTGAAGATTTAAGGCGAGGGAGAGAGATAGGGGAGAGCGAGAGAGTGGCACTCCTCGTCACATGTGTTTTCGCAAATTAAAAACATTTTTCACGTGTTGATCGACGAGAAAAAGTCAGACGAGCACTTATTAGCTTAAAGAAAGAGGACCCACCTTTTATTGTTCGAAGGTGCAGCATTATCAATGACTCCGCACCCTTCTCTAAGATGACTTACATCTTTCATTTATTTATTTTTTTTTTCTTCTTTTTCTTACAGCAAAGTTTACCCTTTGTTATTACGTATTTTGAATGTGGTTGTCAGTTTAAGAGCATTAAATCTTATAAGCTTCTTAAGTCATTATTTCTGGGGAAGAAAATTACGGTTTTGATTTAGTTTTTGTTTAAATAATAATAAGGAGGTGGTTAATTAACTAACTCCAAAAATCACAGTGTACAGTAAAGCGGAACATACAGTTTGTACTCATACTCGAAGTTTAAAATAGTTTAATGTAACAAATTGCATGTTTCTGTGATGTAGCTTAACTTTTTTTTCAATTTATGTCACTTATGCGCTTTGACGTACATGTAAAATATTAATAGGCTACTGTATAGCCTGCTGAAATTATTTTTACAACTGTACACAGTAATTTACTAAAATGTTTACTATTATGCTCTTACTAAACTTATTGAATTTTTTTTTTTTTTAAATCATTGTTCTTCCAACAGAAAATCTAAAAGAAAATTTAAGATAAGGCGTTCTGCTTAAATACACTTGCTTAATTCCTTTAAACACTCATTAAACGCTATTAAATAATCATTAAACTCTATTTAATATTTATTAAAATAGGGGCAAAAAACTTCTATAAACTCCAAAAAAACAGTGCATGTGCATCATACATGATTGCAGTAGCTAAATAATAAAGAACCGTACTCATAAAATAATACATTACATGTAGTCTAAAATTCTAAATCGTGATCATAGTTAGTATTGTACGGCTTTCATATAATGTTAAGGGCATTTTTGAAAACAAAATCGAAGTAGAAAAATCATGGGTTGGGTGAAAACGTTCGTTTGAGAAGATGGTGCATTGGACTTGTAAATTTAATTTTTATGGTATTTTCCTGATTTTTTATTATTTAATTTAAATACGAAGCTCAATAAATCTATTTGAAATACAGTACCTTTAATTATTTTTCTAACTTGGTGCATGGAGACCGCGCGTACCTGATGAACTGACGCTAACTTGAAGAGAGTGCATCAAGTGTCATTTAGAAACATTGAAGAGCGTTTCGTTTAGCTACTCTTTTTTAATCGTTTGTTTTAATAGGAGTGCACTAAACAAACATGTAGGCTACGTGCGATTTGAGCGTTTCGGTGATTTTAAGCTCGCTTCCAAACGAAAAGTTTGTTTATTCAAATTATTTATTGTCCTAATGCGAGACGTTGTTTTTTTGTTCTTTGGAGATGAAAAAGTTTTCGTTTATCAATGTGCAGATCAGAGCCAGATTTAGGCTTGTGGAGGCCCGGCTTTTTTCATTATTATAATACAGTATCTTAAGAAGTTGAAATTCTATTTAATGCATCGAGGCGCACCCAATACAGTACATGTGCTTAGTTTTCACAAACTGCTTTCATATTTTTATATTAGGGAAATACTGTTTAGATTGTTCAAGACTTTTCATTAATTACGAGTGTAGGCAGTGATGAGTGTAGGAGAGAAACAAGGGACTTTTAAATTGGCAGTGGTAGAACTTATTTAGCTTAATGATAAATCCGGTGCTCATAGGAATGAGCTGTGTATTGATAGATTGTAATTTTTTTTTTTTTTTTTTGCTTTTTATTTTCTTAAGTAAACATTTAGATGGAAGGTGTGTTCATTGCTGTATAATTTAGTTTAAGGAGTAAACGTAATTTTACTTTGAAGATGAGAAAAGGTGCAGACAGCAAATGCAAATGAATATTTATGAATGAAATTGTTATTTTTGTTAACGTTGCATTTTTAGTGTGAAGTGTGCTTGAATTAGGGCAACTCGTCGACTCATAAAAGAAACGAGATTTAGAGATGTTTATGGGATTCTATCAGCGATGCATTTACCGATAGGCCTCCCAATGAGTGTAATTTGGGCAAAAAAGATAAATTTGACATTTTACCTAAAAATAAGCATATATTATTTATTATTTTAATTTTATAAAATATTATTGTGTTTTCCCCTCCTATTTCTCATCTTCTGGGATCTAATGAGAGTGTTTCGCTTAAGGTCACTCAAAGTGTAAATGAGGCACTGGATTCGATTCTATTATAAACGACTTCAACAGTTTGAAATCTAAACAAAATTTATTTAAATGACTTTTTTTTATTTATTTTTAGAATACTAATTTTTTTTTTTTAGGTAATTGACATCGATCCGTATTGGGTTCCGACAACTGAAGAAGAATACATGTTGTTTGGCGAAAAAGCTGACAGTGCAAATCGAGCTTTGAAATATGTGAACGGTGTTCGAAGAAGGAAAGGACTTTCAGTAGACGAGAAAATCGTGGAACACGCCGAAAAGCAACGAACTTTAGCGAAGAAGAAATAAATTACCAAATTAAATTAAAGTAATTTTCAAGTTTTTATTTTTTTAGGGTGTTCCCAAATGATTTCATGTTTATTCAGCTCTGCATTTTTCGTTTGCATTTCTTGGGTCACATTTGCATAAACTAAAAGTTACATTCAGTACTGAGCATTTCAACAAAATGCATAATAATATATCATTTTGTAAGAAATTCGGCACATTTAATAATTATCTGCGAAGCGAAGCATAAGCGCAACCAGACAACAAAATTTTGATAGCATTTAAAATATATTTGTAAAAGATAAATTTGTAGTAAAACACACAAAATAGACATTTGAAAGAGATAAGTTTAAATTAAAGCAACATTTGTAAGGTATAAGTAACTTAAATTAATTATTTTAAACATTAAAAAAAAACATTTTTAACTCAAAATTTAAATCGAAAACATTATTTTATTTAACGTTTAAGAAGTCGTTTGTAAAGGAAAGGCAACTACAGTATTGGAGAATGTATGCTCATCATTTGCAAATTTTGCATGGCAAAACGAGTTTTACCTATAGTACGTTTAAATATTATGTTAATTAATGATAAAAAGCTATCATGACTATTGAAAGTACATTATTAAATTTCTAGATTAATTAGTGATTTCAAAAATGCTTTTGGTGGTATTAGAACTTCAGAATTGAATGGTTAGAACTGGTTCATGGTTTATAACTTTATATGGAGCAAGCTTACTGGCTAAGATTTTTTTTATTAATTAGATTTATTATTTTAAACAATTATTTTGGCTTGTGTAGTTGGCTTCTATTTACTAGCTGTGGCCCATATAAATTAACGCAATACTGTACATGACATATTATCGGTGTGGCTTAAAGCTTTGTGATTTGCCAATACGGCTAATGTCAAAACTTAAATACTGCTGTGAAATACAGTGTAAGGACTTTTTAGCACAGTATATTTTAGGCCTGCTTGAAAAAAGTTGAACATTTTAAAATCGAGAATTATCCCAGAAAGTGTAGTAATTAATTAAACAAATACCGGTATTGACCTTATCGTTGTTATTTGTAACGTAACTGAATAAAAACTGATGATTAAAATTAAACGTGAAATCATTTGTGAACCCAAAGTTTAAATCCTATCTTAAATATTTCTTAAATATTTTTCAGACTAATTTTCTTCATTCTTGTTAATTTAAATCCTGATGAAATACAGCTTTAACATTCTATATAAGTTATGTTTATCAAATTAAAAAAATTTAAGGAAATAAAAATAAAATCAGAAAAATGAATTGAAATAATTCAGTATTTCGTTTTATTTTTTCAGAATTTATTAATTTTTTTAATAATAACTTTTTTAAGCGCTGTTTAAGGTAAATCAGAATTTAATCTTATGCATTGCTTTCAATTGCATCTAATGTAAGTCACTGTATTTTTCTTTTTCTAATATTATTTCTTGAATTGATTTCTTACTTGCTTGCTTTTGGTAATTGGTTGCTTCTCTTTTGCACTATTTTTGCAACTTTAGTTGATCTGAATTAGACCCGGGGTCCAAGCATGCTCTTATCAAGGTAGGATAATTATTGCAATATTTTTCTATGCATGCTAGTTTTAGATAAAATCTGGTATGTTCGTTTTGGCATGCTTTTATTCTTGCTAAAATAATGCCTGAATGCTAGAAAAATAATTTGAAGAAAAGTATTATAAATATTTAAACTTGTACTCATTGGCAGAATATCAAGAGTAGTTTCAAAAAGTCTTCAATAATATCCTTACTTATATTTGTTTTCTTTTTTTTTAATCCAAAAATCGCACTTTTAAGAGTTATGATTCCAAGGTTATTTTTATTGCTTTTGAAACTTTATTTGAATGCTAGCTAACTAGATTTTTTTTGCCTTCCATTAGTGGAAGGGTCCTGGTTGTTTGAGTAACAAGTGTTTGACCGAATATTAATAACATTGGTCGAGAAACTGTGGTTACTATGGAAATTATGACAACGTCTATAAGTACTTTGTTGTATTTTTTGGTTTATTTGATCATTCCATTTGACGACCAGTGTATTGGGGGAATGCGCTTAATTCTTAATAGATAATGTTATCTAGAAGAAGAAAAAAGTGTACTTATAATAATTTTTATAAATTGAACACTTACCGTATTTAATACTCGGAGTACGTTTGATCATTAACAGTTATTGCGTCAATTAAAACCTAGTCAGTGATATAAATTTGCAGTATTTGCGAATTTATATTTAAAATGTCTAAATGTTTATTTAGAGAATTTTTATTGAAAATTATTGTTCTGGGACTCTTTATTTTCTTCTTTAACAATTCTCACGAGTTTCAGTAAGAGCGTAAGCATTCTTGTTAACCATTTGCCATGTTTTCAGCTGCATGTTTTGAACTTCATTTGAAGCAGTAAGAAGTTAGCCGGCTCAAATTAAAGAAATGGCTTTACCGAAATCTTGTTATTATGGCATGGTTTAGACGGGTCGAGTTAGAAGGCGAGTTAAAGTTCCCGTAGACAACGAGGCCCGCCTAAACCAAGTGAAGAAGGAAGGTAGAAAGTCCCCTAACGGCCATCGTAGCGTTTTCTAACTCGCCCATTAACTCGACCCGTCTAAACCATGCTTTACTTCGCGCGCTTTATTTCACTCCATAGTGTTTCATTCGTAATATTGCGTTAGAGCAGAATCTGAAAAATCATAAAAAGCCAATGGTTGCCAAACAACTAAAAAGCGTTTTCCGCCGCGCCGTGTCAGAGACTCAACTTTGCCAGTACATTGTACAGTAACGAAAAAAAGCTATTCTCAATAAAACCAATAAATTAAACAAAAATTGTTTTTAAAAAATTAATAAATCAAAGTTTTTTTTTTTTTTGTGAAAAAAAAAAGCTAACTTAAATCTAAATTTTATTACGGCTTTACGTTTTGCGGTTTATATTGCGGCAATTGTGTGCTTTTTCGTGATTCCACCATTATCCGTCAAATTCGTTGGTCATGTGTGCGCGCGCGCGAAAGTAAAGTTAATCATCTTCGAAATTAATTAGTTTTAAATTAAAATGTAGTAAGAAAAATTTGAGATCAAAGTGAATATTTGCCATGGAAGATAATTATTCAACTTTACAAGTTTCGGGAGATGTCAATCCTAATGAAACTAAAATTCCGGTACGTTACGCACTTGCAAAAAGTCTTCGACCAAGCAAGGTAAGCTTGATCAAATAGGTCAATTATTTTTTAATAAGTGTAATTCAAATTTAATATCATAATATTCATAACTCCCTAGTAATTTTTATTAAAATAGCGCATACAAAATAAAATTCCATTTAAGCTTAAATCCCTACTACTGTAGGTAGTTTTCATCCTCGGTTAATGCGCAGTTGGGCCTACTCCATTTTATAATGCAAACCCAACTTTCATAATACGGAACAATGTCATGTAATTAACCACGCTAATTAATGCACTGCATGCGACTCACGCTAACTCGAGAGCCATTCTGACATTTAATTAAATACAGTAATATACTGTAATTATTATAGTACAAGTATAATTATTTACCTGTTGTGTTGTTAGTATTGGTTGGTTATAGTTCTAATGGCGTGTATTCCGTGTCCTACGGTAGTTGTTATGACTGTAGTCGCAGAATAATATTGAGAGTTTTTTTGTACCTTTTGATACAATGGAAAAGTTACAACAAGGAATTTATTTTGTATTGCTTAAATTTGGTTTGGTTTTATTTCTTGGTTTTCTCAGGTCTTGACCGTCATGCTTTTGGAGATACGGTACTGTAATTATTAATGTTTCATTATCTGGGAACAGGTCTCTTGGGAAGCCGCGTAGCTTAGCCTCTGCACATTTAGGAATGTGTTTCCCATTGGATTTGGGACCGCATTATTTTCCTAGATAAGGGATATGACTTAATTTCTTTCTAAGCTTTTAAAATTTTTATTTAAAGTAATATTATTTGAAATATTTCTTGTTAAAGAAATCTATAATTCTGACAATTTAATATGAAAAGCAAACATTTATTTTTAATGAAATATTTGGCTGTGCCAATGTTTTGAAAGTTTGCGAAGAGTTATTTCCGCTTATAAACCGTCAAGATCTATGCGTAATGTGTTTTTCAAAAGCTAATTTGTCGTGTGGAAACCGTTGAAATTGTTGGGTTCCATAATGCCAGAACAGTACCGTATTAGGAAAAATAATTACAGTACCGTACATGAATCGGTTTAAGTTATCAAATTTTTGGTCGCAAGTAAATAAAATTTGGGGAAAAAATAAAATATTTGTTGATAAATAAAACAAAAAAGTGGGAAGAACGAGGAAAACGTTTTTAATGTTTGAATGAACCGCTCAAAAGATTTTGAAGAACCTCCTACAGGGAAAAGGCGCTTCTGCTGTGAGCTTGTTAAGTTCTATTTGGGGGTGTGGTCTAACTGCGGGAAAATATAAAATTTATTTTACTTTTGTTGCTCAAACATGTTCGCAATACAGTATTTTTGTTGTTGTTAAAAAAAAAAATGGTTGTGACTTGTGAGTAAACATTATTTGAGCTAGGCTTTTGAAGTACAATAATGCAAATATTAAAATTAACATTTTTATATAAAATGTTTTTAGTAGATTTAAACGCACAACTAGATGCGAACTGTCTAATTGTATCGAATTCGCTGCTGAAATCACAATTTTTCATTTGGGATTTTTTACTGTAGGGCACATTCGATATTATACGAGAAAAATATTTGTTTCCCATTTGCTACTTAAATTTTAAGGAATGTTTATCTGTAAATTGTGAGTCAATTAAATGTTGTGCAGCACCCCCCTATCTCCCCACAATTTTTTTTTTTTTTTTTTGGAAAAGCCGGATTTTATTTTAACGTTGGTTCAATTTCTAATACTGTACAGTTTTTTGCAAGTTTTAAAATGAAGACATAAAATATAGCTTCTTTTGTTGGGTGCGTCTTGTTTCCTCGAAACACAATGGTCCGATTGGCTTATTTGCTCGATTCACATTTGCCCAATTGCATGTAAAATAATAAATGTTCCTTACCCGGTTCTTGGCTAATCAAACCAGGTCTAAAGCTTATTAAGCTAATAGTCATTGCTCCAATTTTCTTTTGCTTTTAATTAGCGGTATTTATAAATATTTTTATCTAAGTTTTAGCTTATAAATAATTACAAAAATTAATAAATTTAATTATTGTTGCGCAAAGTTCTCGTTAAGGTGACTGTGCGTACACTACACGGTGTACGGAAAAAATACTTTAACATGAGAAATAAATACCAAATGCTATTGAAACTAAAACTATTTTAATCTACATAGGTACTATAATACCGGTAGTAGTAACTACTTCTTTATCCGGGCTACACTGCCCTCAAACCGGCTCTTTATAGCTGATTGAAACTGATGACCTGGTCCATTAGCACATGCGCAGTAGCATTCACATCAATCTGGTAATTTCCCGAAAAAATCAGATGTTGAATATTATGGTGAAGGTCACGATTTTGCTATCATTTTATCAAGAATTTCTAAATTTTATGAATTATTCATCAACCAAGAAAGATTTATTTAGGAATTAATACTTAAAAATTAACTAGAAATTAGATAAGTTTACAGTATTTAGCAGGTTTAGAGATTTAAATTTGAATAAACTTTTTCGTGATGTTTTTCTTTTTTTTAAAAAAAAAAAATTTTAATCGAACGATCCAAGGAATTTTTTTTTTTTTTTTATTTAAACTGTATTAATTTAACAATTAATTTGTTTCAATTTACGCTGAAAAGCGTATGCGTAAATCTAGTATAGTACAAGTACATAAAAAATTAAAATCTCTGCATGACAAAATTGAGGGAAATAAACAATGATACGATACAGCCCTTTTGGGGTCTTAGACAAAAATATTTTTTGGACTCCTGATAACAAAAATTAAGCTTCTGAAACACGATGTCTAGATACAAAAAATAATTTTGGTTCCTCTTCCAGCAATAGTTTTTTTTTTAAATTTAACTATTATTACTTACTGAGAAATTCGTTTAAAGTCTACAAAGGTTTGCTCTAACTTCTAAAGACGTTGGAATAACCGTTTTAATGTTTATCTACATTCTTGCTGATGTTTTTTTTTTTTTTTATATATATTTCAAAAAATCTAATAGTGATAAATAAACGGTTACTTTTTCTTTGAAATAGATACTGTATGGTTTTTGTTTTAATGAGCAAATAATTTAGTTGTATAATTCATGAAGTTGGTTTAACTTTAACATTATTAAAACACGTGTTTTATACGTTCAAATTACTTGCACGATATGTATCTCGGCATTTTGAGATCGCCAAAACAAATACAGTGCAACGTTTTAATTCTAATCTCAGAGACGAACAAAATAAAAGTTATTGTTAAGAGTTTACTTTACATTTTTCAAGCGGTGATTTTAGAAGTGTGATGGAAGTTCGAGATAGACGAGAAAAAGAACAAAAAAATCCTTATTTTTAGTTATTAAAATTCGCTTCACTCGGCGGGAATTTCATCTGATTACGAAGTCTCATTTTAAGACGGGAAATTTAGTCGTAAAGCGAATCAACATAAAATGAACTTGTATTATTACAGGTATTTTTTGGTTAAAATTTTTATATTTGTTTGCAAACTATTTAAACGAACATCGGTAGGCATTGTTAGTACTTTACAATAATATTAACATTTAGGTTTATTAAACAATTCTAATTTCTTTATCGGTTTCTCAGTACATGTACACTGTACCATAGCCAGTTTATTAGCATTAAAATTTAATAATTTTATTATTGTCTCTGGTAACTTAATTTTAATGGTTGACTAATAATGAATATGCTCAACATGCATAATTATTATAATCTTTTATTACGAGTATATCTCGTATAATACCGTAACAGTTACTAGTCTTGCTCAAAACCGAGATTTAAAAAAATCATGTTTTTTTTTTTGTGAAAAATTTGACCTGTGTAAAATATGTTCTGCCAGAACATTAATGCTTTATTGAAAATGCTCCTGGTGCAATTGACCAATTAAGTAAAAATTAAAAAAGGCTAGTCTTGGCAAAAATTTGTGTTTATCAACCAATTTTTTCTTGCATGGTTGTTTAAAAAAATTTCTTTAATGCAATGATATCTTTATTAATTTAGTTTGGAAAAAAAAACTGTAAAGGTAAATCGTCGTAAAATTGAGAGTATTTTTAAAGACTTAAGATTCAACGACGAGCGATTTGCTTGTGCGAGGGTATACGTAACGTTTGCGAGATTGATTTTTTTTTTTTTCCAAATTCAGTTGAAACTGGACTTGATTAAGATAACCTGATTTTTTTTTTTTTTTTGGCGTCTCTTAAAATGTTAACGAGTTTTATGTATTTGTTTTTCGCTTTTAATTTCCACGTAATTTCAAACTGGTCTTTACCGGCTAATAGACTAATGCTTATTTAATTATTATTTCGCTCTTATTCGTTTAGCAAAAGTAATAGAAAAAAAAAGGTTGAATTAACGAGTTTTTCTTGTTTTTTATTTCAATTTCAAAGTCGTTTACATCCGGGCATATATTTTAGTGCTCAAATTCTAAAACCTTATTTAGAAAATAATTTACTTATTTTTTTTTTTTTTTAATTTTATTTATTTATTTCCTTTTTTTCGCTATTTAATATTTATTTTGGCGAATTTCCATTGCTGGTGGTCTTTAAAAAAAATGTGAAATAAAAAGAATAAGTGAAGAAGGATGGGGTTGAATAAATACACAAACTTATCTTAAGTGTCGACGTCACAAGCCTTTTACGTTTTCGATCGAGTTGAACGCTGAATAATTCTTTTTTTTTTTTATTATTTTCTACGGGTAAAACACATTTTTCGTAGTTTTTTAATGTCATCGAAATAAGAGCAGGATTTGTAGGATTGAAATACGAATTTTAAGTGGCAATTGTTTATTTTAACGTACCAACAAAACATGCTATTAGAAAACAAGTAGCTGTGTTTGCTGCCAATTCACACTTTTAAGTTATGCCCATAGAAAAAAAAAAAAAAATCTCGCGTATTAGTAAATGCTAAAGTAGCGAACTTCAAACGTCACTTGAAAAGCAAAACAATATTATTTTTATCTTTTCAAATTCTTTATTAGCATCCTTTAGGAAAATGACTAAGCCAACTTTATCAATGTTAAGTTCACTTTTAAAGTTTAATTTGTTCTGTTGGCTTTGATCCCTTATTAAGCTAAATTTGTTTCATTTTTTATTTACTTGTTTTGTTTTTACTTTTTAAGATGAATTTGTTGACGTTTTAACTAAATCTGGGATTCCGCTGGATCTATTTACTTTTTAAGCTGCATTTAATTACGCGTACTTTTAAAGTTAAATTTGTCCACTTTTTAAAGCAAAATATGTTCATTTTTTAAGCTTGTTTTGTTTTCGCTTTTTAAGATGAATTTATTGATTTTTTAACTAGATCTGGGATGCCTCTGGATTACTGAATTATTTTGTTCTAATTTTAAACGACATTTGATTACGCGTACAGTACCCTTGTTTGCATTTTAACCCGGTTTTGTTTACTTTTTAGACCGGATTGACCACTTTAAACTAAATCGAATCGTTTTTTAAAGCTATATTTGTTCACATTGTAAGTTGAATTTGTCTACTTTTATGAGCTAAACATCTTATTTTGCATCTTTTTATCTTAACTTTGCTCGATCATAAAGTAGCAAAACAGCGAAAAACTAATTGGTAGACTGTTTATAGCGGTTGCGGAAATGTTGATAAACCTATCATAATGTGGATTGAATAAAAGAAAATCGCACAAGTAGCTAATCACGCGTTCTTGTAACTTAATAGAATTTATATTTTCTTTAATAATAATAAAAATGACGTCGAATGAAATGAAAATATTTGCCGGTAATAGATGCCCATTTTAGCGCGAATATGGCCTGATAATAATAAAAAGAAAGAAGTAGAAAAAATGAAATAAAAAAGAATAGCAGAGGTAAAAGTATAAAGAGAGATTTAATTTGTTTGAAGAAAAGATGTGAGTTTAGTTTTGGTTGCCGCCGTAACGTTGATTACGTTACGAGTAGGGATCCCGATGGGGGTTAACCTGAACCACACCTCAAATGTCACCTTCAATTTACTTTTTTACCATTATTACTTTTTATTTTGGAAAAAAAAAAATTTTATTTTTTTTTTATTTTTTTATTTTTTTTTCTTCAACTGATGGAGATGGTTTAGTTAAAGAAATTGTTTTCGTTTCACCTTTGACCTCCATCTTCTTTTTTCCCATTTATCTTTTTATGAGTTTTTAACCTTAAAAGCTGCTGGTTTTATTTATTTTTTTTGCTATTGTTATTTTCAATTTTCTTTTTTGTTATTGCTTCTTTTTTTTTAAGCAATTATTTTAAAAATACATATTTTAGTTTAAAAAAAAATATTCAACTGGAAGAAGTTTTATCTTCAATTAAAACGTACTTCGTAGTATTTTGTTTTTTGAATTGTTTTATAGCAATGGAATTTCAGATTTCTGATAAGACAAATATTTCAAGCAGTTATAACGAGTTTTTTAAAAAAAAAAAAAAAAAAACGATACTGTACAGCAGTTTGGGATAAAGTCACTGTTAATATACCATAATAAGTAAATTAGTTTTTGGGATAGCGAGGGTTTATTTAGGGTGATGTTTGGTTATCCGAGAAGAACAAATTTCGTTTAATGTTAAAAATAAATGTGTAAAGTTAACGAATGCAATGTTGATTAAATTTCGACTAAAATGCGTCCAACTGCGTTACATCAACTGATACGCATTTTTAAGAAGGTTACAATTTACCTGAGTTTTTAATATCCAGGTGCTCGAATATTTTTTTTTTCGTCAGTAAACTAACGAATACCAGTAGTTTAAAAAAAATTAGCGGAATTTTAATCATTCTTTCTTATATTTCCTTAATTATTATCCTGAAATAATTTTGCCACATTTTATAACACTCGCTCCATTATGTTTAAAGCATATACCGGTGCGTAAAATTACTTCTGATTTATTTTTAATTGCTATAATGTAAAAGTTATCTTCCTGATTTCTGTTGATACATGTTATAGAGAAAACATTTTTATGTGAAAGTGATTACAGTACTGGAATCTTTCACTCCCTCGTAATTTTTTAGTTTGCAAATTTTTGTTTACGTTCTAGAACTTAAAATCTCAAACGAATTGTTAACTATTATTTTATGCTCGCTGGTTTATATAAATTTGTGAGATTGTTTTTTTTATTATAATTGACGTTTACATGAAGTCCAAATAGTTTTATACAAAAAACTAAACTTCCAACTAATAAATCATTTACAGTATTTAAAATATATTTGCAATTTAATATATACGAGTAATACAGTAAAAACCAAAAAATATTATTTTGGTTAGAATATAATTAACTGTTTAGTCTTTGTTAAAAATAATTTTCAAGCGATATTTTACTCGATTTTTTGGACGTATAGGATTTTAAATAGTACATTTATAGGGTATTACGAGTAAATAGCCACGTACTTCAAATGGATTGTTTTACTCAGATTTAATTTTGAATGCATTTTTAATTAATGTTGAACGGAATCTTACTCAGTTTTTAATGAATTTTTACGTAATTTGAAGTTTTTTAAATTTAATTTTAGAGTTTTTGGAGTTAATCTTGAGTAATTTTACGTATTTTTAAACGAATTTAACTCATTTTACGACCTCAAATTTAAAATTTTGTTAATTTAATTACCTTTATTTATTTATTTTTACTTGATTAAGTATTTTTGCATACGTTTTTTTGTGCATCATCTTTTTCTTATTTAGACAATTTTAGACAATTTGAGAATTATTATTTAGACAAATTTATTAAGTCGCTCTACTTATTTAAATTTGTAACGAATTATATTATACAAACCTTTGAATTTCCTCTTCCGTCCGTATTAACTATTTCCTCATCAATTTACGACGCCTCGACTTACTTTAAAAGAAGATATAATTATTATCTGTAATAAAAGTTTTGCATATCAAAAAGATTAATCCGGAACACTAAATAATTTATTACTTTTATGCGGCCATATTTATTTCTATATTTATAAGTTTGACAAATACTTAATAGGAAATGAACCTGAATGAAATTTTTTTTTTTTTTTGCCGTGTCCACACTTTTTTTTTTTTGAACGCAAAGTACAATATTATACTTCGAAACTGCGTCACATATACATTATAATATATAAAAACATGATATTTATACTGTATAACTTATATCTTAATATTTATCGATCATTCTCTAATATACAGTATATATACACACACTCATATGTGTAATGCAAACAAACGAAAAATATTATGACATTGAATTGACCCTTTTTTGTTGTTGGGACACACACAGACACACATATTGAGAGAAATAGAGAGAAAGAGAAAGGGTGGAAGAAAGAAAAAAAAAACGGTTTTTTTTTTTAAATTTATATTATCGAATATCGATTAACAGCGAACACGTATTTAATAGTGACGACTGGTTGTATTATTATTATTATTATTCTTTTTTTTTTTTTTGCGGAAGGAAAAACAACAACAACAGCAACAAAAATAGCGTCGGATGAGTTGATTCACCTGTTAACAAAGTTTCGAAATTCGCAGAAACAACCGCTTGGAATCCTAATATAGTCCAATCTCCAGTCGGCGTTATCCGGCCTATGGACATGGTTGAGATTGGGATGGTCCCTGACAATGGCGTAGGTATAGGTGAACCTCTCCACACAACTCGAATAGGGCTGCAAAGAGGCTTCCACAAACTTACACGTCCGGTTAGTCACGTTTGGCGCGCAAACCACTTCGTAGAAACGCTGAGGTTTACTGGCGTTGTTGTAGATCTCCAGCAGCGTGTTGTTACGCGAGATACCGTACACCAACTCCACCATTCTCGTCTCTGAGGGGCAACACTCGGCCACCGGCCCCCCGCCGCTGCTGCTGCCTTTTCCCGAGCCCGGAAATACGTCACCCATCGGTGATCCTCCTCCTCCACCAACAACACCTCGGTTGTTGTAATAATTATTATTATTATTATTAGCGTTATGAAGAAGTGTCGCCAATAACGGTCCGCCACTCGCACTTCCGCTTTTCTCCTGTCCATTGACACCGTTGTATTGATGATGACCATTTCGTGGTGGTAACGCCCATTGGTTGTTGTTGTTGTTATTAGCGTGGTTATGTCTCGCACGCTTTCGATTGCTCTTGTTACTCTGGTTAACGTTGGAATTTGAATTCGAATTCCGATTTCGTTCTTTATTTTTAGCACTGGAAAAGAAAAATAAGATTTGTTTTTTTAATAAAAATTTAGTACTGTACCGGTATTTTATTATTTGTGATTTAGCAAATTTAATATGAAAATTTGAGTTTTGTTACGAAGCAATAGTTTTTTTTTTTTGCGATTTTTTAACTGAAAGTTGCATGTTTATTTAAAAACTGTTAAATATGTTAAAAGAAGGGAGGGGGAAAATCAAGAAAATTTGTCAAAATTCTGAAATTATAAAATTCCAATACTGTATCTAGAAAATATTACCACAAAATTGTAAAGTTTAGAAATACCGGTATCAGAAATTCTGAAAATTCAGTAAATTATAAAATTCCTAGTTCCAGAAATTAACATCTCAAAATTATAAAATCTAGAATATTATTTTCAAACTTCTTAAATTCCGGTTACAGTTACTTGGGTGTTCTGTATTTTGACTGTTCTTATTACTTCATAATACAGCATTTCCATTAAAAATGAAAATGTAAATAGAGATGATGGATGAAAAAGTAGCACATTTTAAGACATTTTTTCAATTTCAATTTTAGTTTTTTTTTTTTGTGAACAGAAGTTTAGATGGAACCGTTTCAATTAGAGAAAGTACTGTAAAAGCGGTTTAGAATCGATTTTATTAGTTTCTTTATTTTTACTGTATTTGGATTTATATTATACTCGTATATAAAAAAAAGAAGTCGCGAGACGAATAATTCAGACGAGTGAAATTTGTACTTGAAGCGTTTTATTTAATCTGTTTCATTAGTTGGCGTGTGTTAAGAGTTAATTTGAAACGCGGTAAAGTACTAAGTGCTATAAAAATAAATATTTGATTGGACGTATCATCATGTGCGATGTTCATTCAAATAATTGTTATATAATTACACTTGTACTATAATATACAGTACACGGTGCACCGAAAAAAACCGAACTCAATTGAATTAGAAAAATACTCAGTTTAATTATCTACAGTATTTCAATGTCACACGGAAAACTTTACTTCAATGATTTTAATTTAATTCTTATATTATGTGTTCAAATATCCTCCTTCGCCATCAACACACGCAGTGCTCGTCACTCACTATGCACTGCATCAATGACGGGTTGATCAAGTTTGTCCCATGCCTGCAATGCCCTGCATTATACTGTAGGTTGCATTAACTGGTAGAGCTCATAAATAGCAAAAAATAGTTACTTTTATAATATATCGGGTGGCGCAAAAAAAGTGGGACCCCTCTTGAAAACTTGCAATATAACCAAATTATGTTTTCGGCGAATTTAAAATTGTAAAAGTATTTTTTACTTACTAGCTAAATCTTTGACGTCATTATATCATTAACTTCTTATCGTGGTTTTTATAATATAATTCTTTTTAAAGTTTTTACAATTTTTTTTACAATGACAAAAATAACAAGGGGTCCCACTTTTTTTGCGCCACCCGATAGATTAAATGCGCATTAGTCTCAGTAATCGGTTTCGGTTGTTAAAGTATAGCTCGCTTTTTTTTGATACACCGTGTACAAGGATATATATACACTGCATATATTAAAAAAAAAAAAACACTTCGTGAATGAATGCAAATGAATCGCTTTTGGAATTTTCCTACTTCCTATTGTGCTTGCTGCGTCTGCCATTTCAAATCATCTTTATTGTGCAAGTCACTTGAGATAACACGCGACCTTTAATTACTTTGCAACAGTTTGAATTCATTTGAAAAATTTTGAAGGTAACAATAATATTAATTGTGTTTAACTGGATTAAATTTTGAAAACAAGAATGAATTTACAGTAAATTGGAAAGCTTGATACAACAATGGTTAATAATTTAAAAACATTTACCGTATCATTTACTTTGACAATAATAATAATTATTTATGAAATTAATTTTAAAATGTAATTCGTTATTTTATAGACTTGCTTTTAAACACTTTTTTAAATTTTTTTGGTATAATAATAATTATTATCTAATTTTAATGAGCAAACTCAGAGTAGTGAAATTAATGAAATTATGTAAATCATTCATTTCCGGTTTAAACCTATTATTAAAATAAGATGTTTATTTTTCTTACGTACGAATTGGTTTTGTGTTGGGTGAGTGTTTTTCATGTTATACTGTATTGCCATAACCTTATCCTTGCCATAACTTTCCTTTCTTGAGTTTGAATGATGGTTTTGTGTGGGTTATCTTCTAGTCCCCCCCCCCCCCATCCTCCCAAGGAGTCGGTGTTTTATTAATCTGAAACCTTAAAGATTGTTTTTAAACAATAATTGGTGACTTTTTGTCTGGTCATTTTGTACCTAGTGATTACTATTACTAGTTTAAAAAAAATCAATAGAGATCAATTTGTGGGACTTTGGGGGTCTATTCATTATTAAAGTCCAGTGCTCTTCGTAATGCCGTTTTACACCTGTTTCTTCACTTCACTAGTTGAATGCAACGAACTAATATACAGTACCCGTATACATTTAAATGAGGGGGAGATTTAGGTGTAATTATGATTGACGTTTGAAACGTTATGTTTTTCTAATATAAGATCAGTAGACTATTGATTAAAAACAACAACAAAAAAAGGTACCGGTAACCTTTAAAGTATATGGTCCATCAGCAAATTTCTAACTGCCAACTAATATGAGTAAGTGAAGAAAGAAAAGCGTGTGTTAATTGGAGGGCGGAATGACAAGCGTAAGAGTGGATGCGGAGTCAAAACAAAAAAGTAAATGATAAGGAATAATAATGAGCATGCGCTGATGCGGCTTGACTTAATAAAAGATATTGGCGGGAGAGGGCGTTACTTGGGGGAAGAAAAAAGAAATAACACTGGAACGAAACTAAAGATAAGATGCTATTTTGTCAGTTGAAAAAGTGAAAGAAGAGAAAGAGATAAAACAGCGAGATTAACAGCAACAATTGAAGATATGTCATCTCGTTATTTCAGTTAGTGATCCAACCTTCAGTTGGCGTCTGCTCGCGCGTTTTTATATGGCCGCCGACGCCACCGCCATCACACTCGACTCCCAACTAAAATAAGCGCTTTCATACCATTTTAATATTAAAAAACCGAAAGAAAGAAAAGAGAGAGAGAGAGGGGTTAGGGGTGAGGGAGATGGGTCAAAGAGTAAAGTGTGAAGAGGAGGGTGGGTTTGGTCTAACAACTGTTTTGGCGCCAACAGTCTTTGAGAAAAGGGCGGGAAATGTAACGTAGCAGACATTGGGCTCCATTCGCGCCACTAAAGCACGTAGGATGTTGACGTAGGTTAGTCGCTTGTCTTTCGACTGCGACGCTCGTGTTAATAGAAAAGATCATTAAATTACAATCAACGTTGTTTATTAGAAGTAATTGTAATTAAATTTGATGACCGGCGCCTGCGATTAACAAATTAGCAAAAAATTTGTGTTTTGTTTGTTTGTATTTTGCGACACTACGTTATTTATTTTATACGCTAATTATGCCGTGTTATTGATGTTAATTGAAGCTTATGCGCTATTATAAAGACACTACAATAAAATATAATATACTGTACTCGTATATAATATATGTCAGATAAATAAACAGTATGGAGCCACAAAATCGTTTTAGTGGAGGTCCGATTTATCGTTTAGTGTGGAATGCCCGACCAACATAAAAAAAGAAGGGGAAAAAAAGCCGCTCTATGGCACACTTTGTTCTTATAAAGGACGACTTTAATCAGTTTAAATGAAATAAAAAGACTGGTTAAAACACACAAAAGTAATGATTGAAATATTCATTTTTGTAAATAATGAAATTGAAAGTGACGAAACTAACGTCAATTGAAGTGTATTTAAGTTTGTGCAAGTCATTTAACAAAGGTTAATTAAATAATTCAGATTAGATTGTTTGAATTGGGCGTCATAAAATTATCTTTTATTAAAAATTTGCTTTAGTTATTATTATTTTCTATAATTTAGCGATGTTTGAAAGGTTTACCGAACGTTGCTTATATTGCTTTGCAACATTTGTTTTGATAAGGTTTTTTTTTTTACGAAGTCTAGTTTAGTTTTTAGATTTTATCTTTTGGACATAAAAAAGAAAGAGTTTTTTTTTTTAGATGTGGCTCTGTAAAAAATATTTAGCGAGTGCTTTTTGAGCAGTTTTTGTAAGGTTAAGTGCGAATTCCTACGTGTTTTGCGGACTATTTCGTAAAATTAATGTACAATTATAGTGGCCTTTCGTACTTACATGTATTTTTCTTCATGCCGATGATGACGTCTTCCGTGACGTATCGGTTGTGGTAAAAATTCGTTATTCGACGTATCACTACGTAAGCTAACGGTAAAAGCAATGCAAAACACCTGTAAAAAGAAAACAAAAAAAGTATATATTAATAAATTTGAGCTTTAATTAAAATTCTAATTAGATGGATTGAAATAGGACAGGGAAAATGAATACTAGTTAAGTGTACTGGCGTTCGCGTTTAGTGCAATGCTGGGGTCGCAGACACCCATAATTCACCCGCGGGGCTCACCTTTGACCTTAATACAAGTTCGCTACCGAATATTTTTTTTTTTTCAGCGCCGACACTTATTTTTTTTTTTGGTGTACGAAGCAGCAGGTGGGAGTGCCATGACTAAAGCCATAGCAATGGGTGAACATGTCTGGCATTCCAAATTGACCTGTTCAATTTAATTCAACCTCGAGGAATGTTTTCTCTTTTCAATTCAAAAACCTTTCTTTAATTACGAACACATTTTTGATGAGTGCAGCAATATATCTATTACATACGCGGTTTTCAGTACTGTAATACGTAATACTGTACTGTAATACACCTTGTATTATGTTCCCAATTTTAAAATCTTATTTCTTTATTAAATCCAGTCCTAATATCTTTAAATTAAAATTTTAATACGAATTCGGTATTGACCCTACTTCAATTTTATTGTTCGGCTTTTCTTTCGGAGTTTCATCTCGTCTTACGCCGAACGCCATAATTATTTTCAAGGCACGCATCATTCTCGTATAGCGGGGGATCTGTGTAGCGCACGATTTATTTGCGGTTCTGGCATCACGAATTAGCACGTGTTGTGAATGCAAAGTGTCTTTCGAGAGCCAAAAATAAACGGAAAAAGAGTGATTCGTCCGACTTGATACAAGAGTAATTGCTTGGATGACACGTAATCGATTCCCTCTTGTATCGATTCATCAACGTCAACACCTTTCGTCGTCTTTCCTATAATTATCTTAATATAGTATGAAGTTGTCGCCGCGTGTGTCGGAGGTGACAATTTTATTAGTCGACAAGAATGATTTGTCTATTTGACCAACTTATTTTATGACTCTTGAGAGGCAGTTAAGTGAGCACGTGACTAAAAGTCGACGGAAGTTTAGCCAAACTTTTTTGCTCTTAAACTTCTGATTATGCTAATGATGACACTCGCTCGTTAATTTTTTTTTTTTTTTTTTTATCTTTTTGTTTGCAATCGGCGAGATTACGTCAAGACTTTTATTTCTATCGTATTTTTATTTATGGTTAAAACTCGCCGCACAAATGAATACAGCTGATGAAACTTTTAACTCATTAAAAGTGAGACAAGATTTTTTTTTTATTAAGTTTCGGTTTCTGGTAAACGAATATTATTTATAAAAATAAGATTTGTAATTATTTTTACCGAATAAGATTTTGTAATATAGAGACATCTGTATTAAAAAAGTTTAGTTACCGTACTTTGAATTACTGATTATTCAAAACGGTGGCAAAATAAATAGCTATAGTTTCAAATAATTTTTATTATAAAGCCATTTTAAATTACCGGTTGTGATTGATTTTCAAAACTTAGGGCGATTAGAGGTTACGGCAAAGTTTATAAAAGTCTTTTTTGCAGCAGTATTTACGAAATACTGTATAATAAAACGAATTCTGTATATAAAGGAAACCTGAATAAACGAAAAAAAGTTGAGAAATTTTAACCGGAAACCTGATTAACGCGGAAACGGAAACAGTTTAAACACTTGTACTATAATAAAAACTACTCCAGGCGGAAATTAAAATAAAAAAAGGTGAAAAAAAATATTCTGTAGAGAGGCCATGCTAATCATTTTACATAATCTTTATGCGTATTGCTTCTGTCTTTAATACAGTATTAAGTTATTAAACTGTGTACTGTAATAAATTGTGTTGAATAATAATTGAAGCAGAACCTGATTTTGAATTTAAGGATTAAATTTTGATTTAAAAGTTTGGTGGCAACAAAATGGTTTTACTAATTATTATTATTGAGATGCCGTTTTCTCAGCTAAAATTGGAACAAGATTAAAACTTTAACGATTATTAAAAAAGAAGTTACGCGTTATTATAATTTTTATATTCATTTGCTGTAGTATTTTTTTTTTTAAACATCGTAATGCTATAACAAACTGTTATCAAACCATAGCGAGGCAGAAATTAAACTAAATTGTCTGGTAACCACGAGTCAGTGTGACTCTCATTTCCAGAAACCAGGGAGACTAGAGGTGAAGTTAATGTCAGGGTCAGGAGAGCACACACACGCACACAAAGCAGATTAACTAAAATTCAGGTGATGTCTTTGTACCAAGGGTTGAGGCGGAAAGAGCCAAAATGAAGACAAATGAGCGACTTTTCCGTTTCGAAAAAGAATAAAAAAAAAATCTTTAAAAAAAACTTATTTGTATTAATTTGAATAAAAGGGAAGGTTGGTTTTGTAAGATGACTTGACAGGAATTTTGTTTAAGTCTTACTAAGTGATTTACAAAAGCCACAACTGTGATGGCGGACATCGTCAAATGTAATTTTTTTTAAAAAAAATTTTGTTTTTCTTCAATAGATTTATTTCTTAATTCTGTCGGGGGAAAAAATCTTTTCATTTCAACACCTTTTCAATTCTTGAATTTATTATTTTTTTCTGTGGCTTTTGTATACAACATGATTAGATCGTTTATAATTTCGAAGCTGCACACGTTGCATCCAAAATAATTTATTATTATTTTTTTAAAAAATAGAGAAGGGAAAAAAATAAGAAATAAACTTTTGAATATTTTTTTAGACTGTTTTTGTTTATTTATATTTAAGTAAAACGACTAAATCTTTTCCATTGAAGTTCTTTTGCCGTTTTTTTTTTTTTTTGCAATTATTTAACTTGACAATTTTTGTCATTAAATAAACGTTTAAAAACTGTTTATATTATTTTTTTTATTTAATTCAATACTAAAATTATTGTACAGTACATTTATTTTTCTATATTTTTATTATTAATTGAAATGAAATTCGAGAAATTTTTTTTAACATTTCGTTTCTACCGAATTTATAAATTTGGATTTAGCGATTAAGTCTTGGACTTAAAGTTTGGTGTCAATAAAACGGGTATTTTGCCAAGCTGGTTTAAATTCCGATAAACAAGATTTAATTTTTAGAAAAATTATGGAACGATATCAAAACTCTAACGATCTTATTTTTGGATATCAGAATAAAACAAGAGATTTGTTGTTTGTTTCCATGTTTACGTGGACCAACAAATGAATAAAATTGATATGCATTGTGGAGCAACAGTGGACTAAATCCTATCACCGAATTTGAATTATATTTACTTTGCATAAAAAAAAATTCTCTTTCGTTGTTGAGAATGTTTTCGGAGATTTTGAAAGGAATTCGGTCGTGGTAGATGCTTGGAATTCTTTTTGTGAAAAAAAAAAAAAACAATATTTTATTTTCTCCGAGTTGATATAAAGAAATACATAATCGGCGATCAGATTTATTCGCCAAAGGTGAAAACGGCGAAGGTTAAGGGTGATCTCCTGCAGCGCTCTCTTGTTTTATAATACCGTATCAACATCAAGCAAGCTGCTCACCATCACAACCATTAACTTCGTAACCTTTTTTTCTTGTTGACTTCACAACTGGCATTCATTTTTTTTTTTCTTAACCGCCAGAAAAATAAAGCGCGCTTTATCATCTTTTTATTTCGGGTTTACTATTGAAAACTTACCCGCTGAATTATATTTTTAAACTGGATCATTTACAATTTTCATCTCTAAAACTTACACCGGTAATCGTTAATTAGCTGTCGAAATGAAATTTTGCCTACCAAATACAGTATAGGCGCAAATAAATAAAAAAATAATAATAATAATACAGTAATATGATACGGTAGTGACGTAAAATTCGCTTAATTTTTTTTTTATTGAGTTAAATTATTTGACTTGGATAATAGTTAATTGGTTTTTTAGATTTGTGGGAGATTTTAAAAGTTTATTAATTGCTTATAAGAATTCACAGGTTTTTTTTTAAATTTTAAAATCTTTGGATATTGTTTTTAATTTAAATTGTCACCGGTGAGGTAAATAAATAAATAATAGTTTAGAAATTGTTTTTAATATTTTAGAGATTGTTTTTAATGATTTACCGATTATATTCAATAGTTTATGAACTGTTTTTAGCATTTCAGGAATATTTTTGAAGGTTTGCCGATTGTTTTTGATGGTTTACCAAATTATTTTTACTAGTTTAGGGATTATTTTTAATAGTTTATCGATTGTTTTTAATAGTTTATCAATTGTTTTTAATAGTATAGCAATTGTTTTTAATACATGTAGTTTAGAAGTTGTTTTTAATGGTTAGGCTTTGTATTTCAATTTTATTTCTTAATTGTTTCAACGAAGTTAAAGATTACCTTGGGGGGGGGGGGTGGTTATAGATTGATTTTGACATGTAGAGATTGATTTTACGTTTAGTGATAACTGACTTTTGAGTTTGTTGGTTTTTCTTTGACTTTGAGCAAAAAGATTGATTTTGAGATTATTTTTAATAAGCATTACGGTATTTAAGTTTACGACTACCTTGGTATTTAAAATCTAAGTGATTTTTTTTTTTTTGAAGGATTGACGAAGGGTTCTGCTTTTTGAATTTAGTGACTACTACTGTAAGTTTACTAATTTAGTATGTTTCGTGTTTAGTAAGTGAACTTATGAGAGTACAGTATACGGTTCGGTATACCATATTGGAGTGTTTTGCGTACGCCACTGTGAAGTTGTGAACGCCAATCATCTTAAATCGATGTGATGATTAAATATGATGTTCGAATGAGGTACTGTATTGCAGTCGATTTAGGTTAGCGGTAACTTTCGCCACGTAAAATTAAAAAAAAAAATTAGTAATAATAATAACTTTTTTTTTTATTTATTAATATAAAAACAAGCTGAAAGTTTGCGCTAAAACATTTTAGCAATCACGAATACACTGTTTAATAATAATAATAGAATCGTGTAATGATCGTAAAGCATAGTACAATCATAAAATCCGATAGGTTAATTGCTTAAATCGCCTCTCACTCAATCTCTCTCTCTCCATCTATCTCTCACTCTTTTAGTTGCCCATTGCGAATGAAAATCTCTCACGATCGAAATTATAAGGCGCTTATCGTAAGAAAAGTGCGAGTTCCCACTTTTTTTTTTCTCTCTCGAAAAAATAAAAAAAAGATTAAAATAAAAGTGACGTCATCGGCGTAAACATAAAATAAATCATACTGAGAAGATAAGTTAAGGCTTAGGTTAAATGCACGAGTGATTAACGAGAGAAACACCAATTTTAATTAATTTTTTTCCTCCCTCTTTTTTTCTTATATTAATTGTGGTTTAATAAGTTTGGAAAAATGAAGAAAAAGTGTCAGAAAACAAATGGCGCTTTAGATAGTATGCTACAGTATAGTACAAGGAATTGTCGATATAACGAAATTGTCTTTTGTAGCGATAAGAAACTTTATAAAGGATAAAATTAGTTATTTTTAATTAAATTTTGAGGGGGAAAAAAAGTATCTTTGAGGTCACGAGGTTTGCGATCCGTTACGCTACGCAAATTAAGAATGATTACAAATTTAATATTGTACAGCTTTTAATTTTACATTAAATAAAAAGCGAAAAATGATTTGTTTTTGTGAAAAAATTTGGAAGTTTTATCAATACAGTATTTCGTTATAGCAATCGTTATTTTATCACTTCTAAACATAAAATGATTGTCACTGCAATCGAACCTTAATAATTATCGAAAAATATTTATCAATAATTTCGTACTATTGACGTTCTTTGTATCGACATTTGGTTGTTGTAAAGCATAAGTTAAAGGAAGTGAGTGGTAAAGAGGTGGATAAGTGTTAAGTAAGGAGGTGTTTATGTTGTTCCAGCACCTCAAACTCCATAGATTATGATTAGCAGTTATGAAACCTGCCATCAAACAACTCGTACACTTTATTTTTACGTGAGATATTCGGGGGGGG
>JAQGAZ010001634.1:0-26371 GCA_034692225.1 Polydesmus complanatus
GACGTTTTTCTCGCAATAATTCTTAGGGGGCTCACTTCCCGCTCGCTAACGACCAGGAGTTCCAGTAACTCCTTATCCTTGTATACACAATGCATGTACATATAAACATCTTCACTAGTAAAATTAATATTAATTTCTCTAAAGACCTAATAAAACAACAATTAACAAAGTTTTCCAACATTAAAAAATTAATAAATCTATTAATTTAGCGTCTCGATGAAAGATTTAGAAACGATAGAGCTGGATGATGTGGACATAGCCGCAACTGTGTGTATTAATAACCCTCTGCCTGATAAAAGTGTTATTGCTTCGGATCAAAACTTGATTAGCATTATAAATAAAGTAATTGATTGTATTTATTCATTATTTTTGAGTATAAAAATCATAATAATATTTAAAGATGCAAAATATTTCGTCCGGTTGTGATCCGCTGAATCCGACATTATTTTGTTTATCGCTGTTAAGCGAACGGGAGAGATTCGTCATTGGAACACCAATTGAAACATTTATTGCGGCTAATTATTTAGGGTAAAAAAAAAATGATCAAAATTTAATTACAGTACAAACAAATTTGTAAATAATTATTGTTGTTATTATACTGTAGATTATTGACTAAGGTCGAAAAGAAGTTTAATAACTTATACTATGGCAATTGCGCTACCGTTGGAAATACTGGTCTGAATATAGGTAGGCCTGCTTACATGTTTATCAAATTGTATTAGTTAATACTTTGAAACGTGTTAAAATTAAATACAGGTTTAAAAATCCATCTGCAAGTAGATGAGATGAAAGATGATGCGCCTGTCGTGATGATCATTCATAGAAGAAACGCAGTTCCAGTTTTCCATTCCGAGTCTCTAATACTAATAAATGAGAATCAAGTTCACGTTTTATATTCAACAGAAAAGGAAATTATTGCAATTTTTTAGTCTGAGAAATTATAGATTATTATTCAAAACTATTGTTTTTTTTTAGACTATTTATGAAGAATCCACACCGTCATTTAACAAGGCTTGTGTTGATGAAGAAATAAATCAAATGGGAAATTTCAATTATTCTTATGAAGTAAATTATTATTATTAATATTTTTTGGAGATTATTTTCGCGTCAATAATTATTTTACTTTCAAGAATTGTTTAGATCAGTGTTTACACAATTTAATTATGAAACACTGCAAGTGCATTCGACCTCAATCCATGAAGGAAATTAACAGTGAGAAATTTCCAATCTGCGAACAATGTAAACTTTATCTTAAATGAAGCTGTTGATAATAAGACGTAAATGAAAACTAATTTTTACAGGGTGCAATCTAATACCAAATTCTGAAATGGAAGCTATATGCAAATGCAAACCATCGTGCCAGTAAGTATTAAACAACTTAAAAAAAAAATTAAATTAAATCTTTAAACTTATTGACGATTTTTCCCTCTTCTCAAAGAGAAATTCAAATTTTTCCCAAACTACAATATGTATCGGAAGATCCTGGAGAACTAATGATTGAAAATGTAATATGATTCGTTTTCATTATTTAACAGAATATTTTGACCCAAACGTTGGTTCTGCGATCATTATTTATGTATTAGGTAGGCCAACTTATCGATGAGCATAAACCTGACAATTTTGTTACGAACGACCTATTGGATTTGAAATTTCCTATTAGAAGAGCAGTGTCAGTTGTCGGCTATATTTCTTCAAAAAATATAAATAAACAGCTTCCAACAAAGGTAAACAATTAAAATTAGTTTCTCAACTCATATAAGAAGAACCTGCAATTTTTTTTTTTTTTTTAGTTGGAAGACGCTTTAAGTGTAACGGGTGGCATTTGGGGAATTTGGATCGGATTATCGGTTTCCGTCATATTACACGCGCCTATTGTACTCGTTGAAAAAATCCAAAAAAAATTTAAGAAGGCGACAAAAAATAATTCTATATTTGATAAAATGTTCAAAATAATTTGTTGGGCAATTTGGATGTGCGCGCTGTTGCTCATCACTGCTTTATGTTTTTGGCAAATTTATCTCACGATTAAGGAATATTATAAGTAATAAGTATATTATTCAAATAAGTTTTATGTGAAATAATATTTTACTTTACAAGGTACAAAGTGATTCAAGTGACCACGACTGAAGATTTGAATTCTGAATTTTTCCCAACCCTCATCGCTTGTTCGGAAACCAAAGTTTATTTCTCTCAAAAAGTACTAAACAATTTCAATCTATCTCACGTAACAACGTATTTTAATCAAGCGTCGATAAAAGCTGACCTAGTAAGAAAGAAGTTCACATTACAGTATATAGGCCTACAATCAGTTTTTTTTTTTTAAAAAACATTTTTAAAACTTGTGTATAGGGTTTAAAATTTAATTATTATTATGATGAAACAACATTAGAAGAAAAAGTTGAATTACTCCCAAAAGCTGAAGATTTTATTACGTCGTGTCAATATCAATTGAAATCTGGAGCGTTAATTAATTGCACGTAAATAATAAATTAAAGCCAAACACAATTAACAATGTTTATATTATGTAGTATATGTTTGTTCTGTTTATTTGAAGTCCTCAAAATCACCCAATTATTATTAATGATGAGAAAGTACGAGCATGCGCTTTCGTAAATCCGGTATTTTCACAATTGGTTGAGGGACAAAGTATCAGAGGTAAGCTACTTGTTTTGGAAAAAAAAATACAGAGTTTGCGGCTAAGATTGCCTGGTTTTCTTATGCTTATGACGTCACTAGAATCATTATGCAAGATAAGAAATGAATGACACAAATTGTGTTTGCATTTTTAATACAAATTTTTACTTTTGACTTGCTTACAGCGTTTATTATAGCTGTTTATAATAAACATAAAAGTCAAAAGAAGTGGATTATGTATGCATAAGAAGCAGCTTAACCGCAAACACTCTTAACAATATTTTAATTTCTAATTTTAACCATGTTTAAAGAATAAAAATAATTTTTTTTTTTCTTCTCATATTTTTAGAATTAATTATAGAATTTTCTTTTCCGTTTGATGAAATGTCTTTCAATTCTAAATCTGCGGTGGGTTTTCACCCGTTCGCAATTTGGCCATTATCCGGCGCTGGTTCGTATTTAAACGTGGACTTGGTTACAGTTTCACCCGGTGATTACATTAATGCCAAATACTCAGTGGTATACTTATTCTTACATTTCAAAATTTTAATTTAAATTTCCGTGAGAGAATACAAAATAGTCAGACACCGTGTGATTCCGCCTTATAAACCGGCTTTACTGTATATTATATATACATGTACTGTACTTCAATTTATTCGTTCCATGACTTTTATGTTTCACTTTGTGTAAAATATCTTAATAATTGGAAAGAAATATTTAGAAACAATCCACGAGATTGCCATATCCCTACGTCTCAGATTGCATCAATGAAACCTCGGATTATACTTATTGGCCCTCGGATTTTAAAGAGTTGTTACCGTCTTATGGATATTCTTATAGCTATGAGGTAATGCGTCGAGCACATTATTGTGAACCGAATTAATAAATATAATTATACTTTAATCCCGCGTGTTAATTTTTAGGATTGTCTTCTACTTTGTGGATTCAATCAACTCGAAAAAATGGGTCTTTACTCATTTGCGCGGATGGGATGCGAATCTCTCCGGAAAGCTACGCTGGTAAAAAAAACTTATTTTCTTCTTAAATATAAAAAAAACCACATCTAGTTTTCTGCTACAGTATTAGTAATTAAATTAAATTATTAGAGGTTAATTAATTTGATTTCAATTTAGAATATGATCTATGTGAATGTAAGCTACCTTGCAAGTAAGCAGTAACAAAAATTATTGATTGTTTGGTTTATCAAAATTAAATTATTTGTCGATTTGTCGAAGTTTATTGATTTTGTTTTTCACGTTTTTACAATTTTTTAGTGCTAAACAAAATTAATTTAATGTTTAATGTATATCGTTTTTAAAAGTTTTTTTGTTCTACTTTTTGATAGATTTGAAGACTATGATTATCAAATAACTCAATCAAAAAACGTATACAAAGAAGTATGCGCTTTATTTAATTATTAATTTATTTTTTTTATGTAAATAAAATACCGGTACCGGTAATTATAGTATAATAATAATAACAATATTAATATTTCACTCAGAATTTTTTACTGAAAAAATACAAAGATGACGAAGAATTATTATCTTATTTATGGTAAGTTTTGTAGCATTCATTTTTAAAAACAATAATTTATAAACGCGTTCATAAAATTTAGCCCTGTTTTTTGTATTTCAGGTCTGGGCCTGCTGTTTTGCGCATGGGCAGTGCTTCATCCACTATGAAAGTAGTGACAGAAAAACCATTAATTGAAGTATATTTTTTAAGGAGATAATAATAATAATTGAAAGTTGTAATCGAGCTAAAAGTGTGGTATTGTTTTTGCAGAGAGATTCGTTAGTAGGGTTGGTGGGAGGAATTCTGGGATTATGGATCGGTGTATCCATTGTATCCTTAATTGTCACTATCAACAACATTTTAGCTTACTTATACGTCAAAGTACCATTTTGTTTCCGCCACCAACTCGATTTCAGTTAAAATTTACCTCTCAAAATTAATTTTCACTTACAGTATAATGATAACATTTTGATATGATTTATTATAGTAGCATTTATTTCATTATAATATTGACAAAAATAATATAATTATAAATAAAATTAATATAATATTCACTTTCCAAACAGTGTCGCAACTCAAAAATACCAGTAGGCCTACTGTACAGTAATTAAAACACGAAAATTATTACAAATTGCAATAAATGGCAAATTAAATCGCATTGTTTATAAATACAATGTCATGTAGGCCTATTAATAATAAAAAACTAATTACAATGCTCAAATACACAATAGGTAGCCTGTACTTGCAAGTTAATTAACTCTTTTATTGTGTTCGGATGTTAAAAGAACTATAGCTAAAAGAAGGATCAAAAAGAGAATTTAAAATTTAAAATGTCCTGGATGGAAGAATAAGATTAAAAGTTTCAAACAATATCTCTATAGAAAATAGTAAATCACGTGATTCAGTGACCCATTCTAATTCTATAGCTTTCTTAGAGGGCTGCATGGTGCCTATTGTATGGGCTCAACTTCGGGGAATAAATTCCCTTTTGGATATTAAAAAGGGCACTGCAAGTACTTTACTTTGTTAAACTAAAAATGTAATACATGTACCTGTAATAATTATTTAAGAATCATTCACATTTACTTCAATTACAAAAGAAAACTTAATTAAAAAAATTATGTCCACAAGCAATCATTCACATTTACTAGATTTATTTTAAACAAATATGAGAAATAAAACAAAAATTATGAGAAAACTAATAAACAAAATCGCGTGTTATATAAACGCTATAATATTTATAAACGATCGAACACGGTTTAAAAGAAATTTTGAACATTTTTTTTTTTCTAAAGAAATAAAAACTAATCTCAAATAGTTAATGGGTAAATCATCTTTAAAACTTTGAAAATAAACAATTAACAGTAGTTCATTAATTTCGAGCGCTATTCTGCTTCAAAAACTAAACGGCCCTAATTTAAAAAAAGAAAACAACAAACAAATTACATTAAACCAATAATTGAAATGTCCGAAAAAGCATTGCGACAGATTTTCAAATTCGAATTTAAAACCTGTCAGGGGTACCCAAATTTTTATTAAAGGTTACTACTATTAAAAGTTCTGTTTTTACCCTCCACATTTAGCCTAACTAAAAACACATTGAATGAGGGATGATTTTGTCGATTTAGAGGTTAGAAGAAACTCAATTTCCTATTTAATATAAAACTGCAAGTGTCTTTTTTTTAGTTAAATCTGTATTTTCGATTGGTGCTAAATGAAAGAGAAACAAAATCCAAACTGTAGAGTAACTCCGTCTCAAAATGCGTTTGAATACGAATTTTGGAAAAAAAAAAGAAATACTTTCTTTTTTCTCTCATATAAATAAAAAAAAAGGAATTAAAATTAAATGTTTTTAAATTACGGAAAAGTTATTTGAAGAAATGAAAATTTTCCTTGGTAAGAATTACCCGCCTAGTCGGTTCTACATAACGAAACTTTGGCCGGTTTTTGTAATCTTCACCATTACTACCGGCACCTTCCAGTTTTACTTTTCCAAATTCTTTATTCTCGTCTCCTTCGACACCATCTTCTTCATCGTCCGAAATTGTGATGACTTCTACATCTTTTTTCAGATCGTTTTTATCCACGATTCCCAAGAATATAAGATCATCGTCTTCTTCGGGAGAATAATCACTCTCTGGCACCTTTCTATCTTTTTCTTGCCCATTTTTATCACTAGCCGACTGCGTAAAAATTATATATCGTTATTAAAATTCTTAAAAATCATCAAAAGTTAATAAAACGACTTACAAACGTTTTCGCATTCTGTGCTTTTGATGCCGTCGAAATCTTGGAATGAGAACCAAATTTACTATCTGAAAGAAAGAAAAAAAATGGTTTCAGTGAACCTATCTTATACTCAATAAAACTTTGAAATTAATAATGTTATTAAAACATTTTTTTTCCTACCTGAAACGTTTTGAACTAATTTTCGAATTTTCTCCGCTGCCGACGCACATTTCGAAATATTATCCACCGCTGAAGATGCATTATTGCGACTTGAAAACATATTTAAAGGCTGAGTATTTGATGGTGCCAATGCGTTGAAATCAAATCTCCATTTATCATCTGAAGCAACAACAAATCATAATTCGTTAAACTCAAAATTACCCTCTTTATAATATTGATCTTTATTGAAAACAAGCAAAAAAAACTTACCCGAAACTGTTTTTACCAGGTTAAAAACTTTCTTTTCCACAACTTCGCTTTTCAAAATATACGGTCTCGTTGGAACTGCAATTAAAATTAATTTTTATCGAGTTGATAATTTCACTTAGCTTACCAATATGTGAGTTTCCACGACTGTAGGAATTCATTTGATGAATTTGAGAAAACGGCTCCTGCTGATTATTTGGAAAATACTGGGCAGACGCTAACATCGGATCCCACGGTCGATAAGAATAATTATCGTGATAAAAACCGTTGTGATAATAGCTTTGGTTGATCGAGACGGGATATCCCCTACCACCATAAGCTGGATATGGTCGAAAGCCATTATTATTATTATTATTCATCGTCGTTACGGGTTGACGAAACTCGGGATTAAAAACCGGACGGTAAGGCAGTGAAACTCGCTCGTAAGTATTAGCTGTTTAAAAAAAAAACAATTCAAATTAACTCTCATTTATTATTATAACGTTAATTAAATATTAAAAGGTAAAAATTTCGTTTTATTAAATTCCACGTAAAGATTATTCAATCTACATGTACAAACTTGCTTAAAAGTTTTAAAACCTCTAGCAATATTTGCACGTTTACTTTACGCTTACGGTTTATTTTTTACCTTTTAATGTTAAATTGAGATACTTAATTAACGCTAATTTACTTTGCAATGGACTTGTACCTTTTCCCTCAAAGCCGTTTCCCCAATAAGAGTGATAATTTGAAGATTGCTTGAAATAATAGTTACTTGACATGTTGCTACCTCTCGTCCAATTCGGGCTACGACCAGAGACGATCGGTTCGATCGCCTTTTCGTCCAGAGACCACCTCACCCGTTTTTTTTCCTATAAAAATCATAATAAAAAAATTATTACGCGGTGGTGGTTTTTTTTTTTTGTTGCCTCGCTCATCAAAACACAAATGAAAAATGTTACGTTAAAATGTCAACAAATGTCTTACAAATTTACTCGCCGACGACATGATTGCGCTGCAACGTAGAAAATATCCTGTACGTCCGAAATGCTACGATTGCACACTTCCAAACTGTACGATAATCCCTCGATCCTGGAAAAATTGTTAAAACTTTCTGGAAATTAGCGATAAAGATTCAAAAAGCAAAATCACAACGGATGACAGCTGCGACCTTGAGCCGAGACTGCGCGAGAAATGGCGGCGGCGGGTGGAAGCCGCTGATCATACGTCATCCCCAACGCGCATGCGCACTCAATTTCTTGCTGCGCGCTTGCAGTGCTGCTGTTCCAACTGACGACTGTGCTCGCTCGTATAGCCTACAGTAAGTTCCGTAAAGTTCGTAAGAAAAATAATTTTACGTGTATTTTGTGAATTAAATAATACATTTTTAATCTCTCTTTAGATAATTTAAGCGTTTATGCCTCGCTACAAGTGCCGCGTGTTGGGTTGCGAGAATGAAAGTTCTGGCGTGCGATGTAATCCCCGGCTGCAGTTCTTCTCGTTCCCCGAGGATCCTCAATTGGCCGAGGAATGGGTGTTGCGATGCGGTCAACCCAAACCCTTTAAGATAACTTCGTCTAAGCTGTGCTTCGTCCATTTCGCCGAAGATGTTTTCGACGAAGAGTTAGGCAAGAAAAGGATGAGAACGAGACAGAAATGTCTGAAAAGGGATAGTGAGTTGACAGCGTTTTTAGTACAGTATTATTATAGTAGGCTACTACAAGCGAGTGGTTCAATATAAAAATTAATAAGCCAAACTTTTATTTCTTTATTTTCTCGAATGTCTGATAATAATTGAATGATACAAAAATTATCTCGATAATTTAAGTTATTTGAGATCGTATAATTTCAACATACAGTTGTCATAAATTTGAATGGTACGTAGAAAGATCTTCGTAAGGAATAATTACGAGTTTCTTTTTGATTTGAGCATTGCTTTTATCTATTCCAAAAGTTTGATGGCAAATGTTTGAATTATAATATTGTTGGTTTAATTCTCTAAATTTGTATCGTGCGTTGGAAATATAATTATATGAAAGAAAGTTTGGTTTATTATAGGCCTATAATTTTATTTTTGATTGAACTATCGTGTCCTGTATGAGGCGCGCCCAGAAATGAAACGGTTTCTTAAGTTCATTTTATTCTTCTTCTTCTTATTCTTGAAACATGAATCAAATGCTTAACTTCTCCATTTAAGAAATAGCATTGCGTTCCATCCTCTCATAAAGTTCATTTTTCTTTATAACTATCACTGCCCAAGTTGATCGATTCCACCAGCTAGTTGAATGAACAAGTCGTAATTAGGCTGTACGATACACATAATTATTTTGTAAACTACAGTAATCTGTTTTCAAAAATTTATGCAAAATTAATTTTAGGCCTATTTATGCAGTTGACAACAAAGCGAGTAAGTAATGAAATTGAATGTTAAAAGTATAATTTGTGGGCTAGACCTTGTTTCAGTTTTGTGCGCGCCTCATTCTTTAAAATAATTGCGTATAATATTTTGTTCGTTAATAAGTTTTGTTTTTGTGCAGGTGTGCCGACGCTATTTCTTCCAGACGTGGTCGAAATTGAAAACGCCAAAGAGAAATTTGGTCCTAAACGTAAGCGAGGTCGAAAAAAGATAGTGACAATAAAAATCAAGCAAGAACCTGAAGATCGGGAGAAAGTTGAGGAACCTCAAAGAAACGTTATTGTAGAAGAAGATGAGGAGGAGGAAGAAGAAGAAGAAGAAAAAGCGAAAGCTGATATTTTTAGTGTGGAAGGGAAGAAATTTAATTTACAAAACGTAAAACGTTCGAGATATTGTATTGATGTGGCGAGTAAGTATCGAGACTCGACGAATATAGTAAAATGTGAAAATTATTATAATTATTATTATTATTTAGCTCCTGTTGAAGAAACTGAAGATTTGCCTCCCAAACCGCTGAAGTCAATTCTAAAAAATCGTCCGATGGCAGCCGCAACAACATCTAATTCAGCTTCCACTCCTACCGTGTTTCAGCCAATGGTTCCTTATTCACCACAAAAAGATGAAAGTGGATCCGAGTGCGAGGATTTCCAAAGTCAAACGGATGAGAGTGTACGTTCTCGACCTCGTGCGACTGGTCTCAAACGTCGCCGTAGAGTATCCGATTCCGCGCTGGATGAGCTGATTGAAGTTACCAAAAAACAAGCCCGGGCTTTGTTAAATATATCCTACTCTAATGCCAAGCTAATGGAAACCTTGGCGCTCATTATAAAGCCTGTAGTCTCCAAATAGAGTCACTCGGGGGAATTTTCTTACCGGTACGTTTTTTGTTTTAATGTTTTGAATAATTTAGAAAGCACACATTTTGCCATATAATGCGCAGACACGTGAATTTTCGATAGCATTTAGACTCGGGAAGGGGGGATCGTGGGAACTGAGGTGGTCGCTACTCTTAATACGGTAAGAATTATTACGTTTAATAAATGTAGCATATTTTAAGAGTTTTATTAAATAAGCTCTTAATTCAAATAAGCTCAGTTTTATAGTTGAATAAGTACATTTTCTGTTTTTTAGTTCTTCTTTTAAATGATTTTGTGATTTTGAGAGTTTTAATTCTTTGAAGATGGTTTTTTTAAAAAAATAATTTAAGAACTGATATTTTTACTTCTGTTTATAGTAAAAGTTTATGAGCGCGCAAATAAATAAAATAACAATTTTGAATATGTTGAGCTACAAGTTGAGAGCTCCGTAAAGCAATGTACCGGTACTCTTATAATGATGCTTTTTAAAATGATAATTAATAAGTTATTAGGCCTATTTGTATATGAAAGATTGGCAGCTAAAGAAAATTCATGTAAGGTTAATTTTGCCAAACTTAACCAAAAAAAAAAAACCATTTTAAAAGATTACTTTTCAACTACATTATTTTATTTCTCTTACCGTTCTGATTTTTCATGTATTAAAACCCGAATGAGAGAAATTTTTATATAAAATTGTAGTTTGTACAATGCAGAGTAAAATTAATGTTTAAATTTTTTGTCTTTTTCGTTTTCATTATAAACAATATGAAACTATTTAAAAGTAGCCTACATATACAGTACTCTCATTTATTGTTTTTTTTTTTTTCTTCAAAGAAAAACATTAATTAGTTTGATTAAAATAATATTTTTCATTTTAGTTTTACATTCTATTAATTTTTTATTTTTAGAAAAATGATAAAATTAATGCACTTAAATATTAATTGGTATTAAAATTAATAATAATTAAATTTTAATTGTAAAATTGGACACTTTAAAAAACAAGACAATTTAATTTTAATTTTATTATTTTTAACTCTTTCCATTTTTTTTTTTGTTTATCCAAATCTTTTGTATATCTCATATTTACATTATAGCTTTCAGTTCAAAATTAAAAGTGTTATTTCTAACACGAATATGCTGCACAACAAACAAGTTAGGAACCGTAAACCAATATTATTAATTTTAAATATGAAGGAACTCATTTTTTTATTATTTTGCTTAATTTCGGTTACAGCCAACCAAGTGGGAAGATTAATTCGACGAGGTATTTGCTTTATAATAAATTAATTAGCATGTATATATTTTTTTTAAAAATTTTAATACCGGTAATAAAAAAAATATACCGATAAAAAGCTAATAATTTTAGACTAATTTGACAAAGATAAATTAATTAATAACTTATTTAAAGTTTTCCTATAGCAGTGCACAATTATTTCCAAAGTGACCTTACCAAACTTATTATTCTAGGGGTTAGGGACGGGTTGGAATGCCGAGGAGCCCAAGAACTGATAATCCCTCCGGGACCGTTTCTACCCGGAGTTACTAGATTTCACCGCATTGTTATTCCACCGCCGAAGCCCAAAGTACATCATCCCCTACCACTCTTACCCGATCGAGTTCCTCCTCCGCGGCTGGTCTACATCCCCGTTTTTCCCATACCACCAGCCCAACGACCCAAGTGGTTTCCACCGGTCATGATCTTACCACCAGAATGCTCAACCACACCATCTACCACCCCCTCAACCACACCGACTACTACACCCACCACCACACCTACTACTACCCCCACTACCACGCCAACTACTACACCCACCACTACCCCTACTACTAGTACTACACCTAGCACTACACCGACCACCACACCGAGCACTACGCTTACTACTACACCGACCACCACCACCACGCCGACCACTACGCCCACAACCACACATACCACCACGCATACCACTACCCATACCACCACACATTCTCCTACTACTACAGTACTCACATCGGAGGCAACTTCCAGCCATTCATCAACTTTAAGTACCGGGAGAACGTCACCGGGACCGACGTCTCCTCCAACAGTTCTGCAGCGACGACAGTTCTATTATCCTTGGTGGGTTTGGGGTGGGATGCATCAAATTAGTGTAAATAATGGCGTATAGAAGGAGAAAAAAATTAATATTTTAATATTATTGGATAAATTTTGTGAAATTAATGGATTGATTTAATGTAAGTTTGAGTATCAGTTTAGCCACTTGAGGCCCGTTGCTCTGTCCCTTCCCTTGCCAGCATTATCATAACCAAGACTTGTCGCAAGTTTTTATTGAACCGCTGAGAATAAGGAGAATGCAAAGCACATCTATAAACGTTTTTAAAATTTTATTTTTTATACCTTTACTTAAACATTAGTTTGAATATTTTGGTAATCAGCTGCTCTGATTATTTATAAACTTTAAGCTGCATAATTATGGAGTTTGCATGTTGCAGTTCACAGTAGATTATTTTTTGCAATTAATTTAAAATTGTTTTGTGAACATTCATTGTTTTGTTTAATAACTGGAAACTAAAATTAGTGAAAAATTTAAATAAAATTTTTTAAATTTTAATTTGTGGTAGGTCTCCATGTAGTCTCCAATTGTCTCCAATTCAATTTTAAATGTGTGCAATATTTATAATAATTATTATTGTTATATAAATTAAAATTAAAATCTTTTTCTGTACAGGTTTTTTATAGGCTACGGTATTCATCAAGTAGCCTATTATTTTTTTTATTTGCTGCTAACTGTGTATCAAAATAGTTTATTTAAAACGGAAATAATTATCACCGTTAATGAAATTTAAGAAAGTGAAATTTAATATTTTGCTCAGAGGTTTTAATATCAAAAACTGTTTTAAATTCTTAAAAGAAATATTAATACTTTTAATTAAAAATATTAAATTTCTTTTTTTTTTTTGTATCCAAAAGTAACTTAAAATAAGTTTTTAGACGTTAATGTTTACAATAATATTTAATTAATTATTTAATATTTGTACAATGATAAACGTTAACTTTTCTTGTCTCTAATTAAATTATTAAAAAAAAAAAAATATGAGAAAATTAACAATGTTTTTATTTATTAACCTAATATTTTTGTCCACAAACGTATTTGGGAGGCTAGTACGAAGAGGTAATAATTATTGATAAAACAAACACCTTACAAAGTAAAATTAAATTAATTAATTAATTGTTCAAAACTCATTAAAAATTCGAATTGACGAGGTTGTGTATTCGAAATTTTTGAGGTACTTTTTGTCTATTATTTATTTTTTTGACATTGTAGATTATTTTAAAAAAGGATTAGAGTGCATAGACGATGAAGCTGATTGGGCCACGAAACCCTGTAAATTAACTCCAATTAACGATACCGGTAGTAATAATAATAATTAAAATAACTTTTAATTAACTTAGGTAAACCATCAGGGGTGGCACCTCCCAGACACTGTCCTCTGGGCTATTTTCCAGCTCCTGCCCCGCCAGTCATAGAAGGATACTATCCTTGGCCTTCTCTATGGAAAAACCAAAACAAACACTGTCCATTCGGTTGTAAACCACTGATGGGTTGGTTACCTAAGCCACGACCAGCTCCAAAGCGTTGGCCACCTCCGAAGCAATGGCCAGCCTGGGTTTGGCCACTCATCACACCGTGTGCATCTTCATCTACCCCCACAACTCCTACTACCCCTACGACACCCACAACCCCTACAACGCCTACTACCCCCACAACTCCTTCTACATCTACCACACCAACAACACCTACAACCCCCACAACTCCTTCTACACCTAC
Organism: Polydesmus complanatus; assembly: GCA_034692225.1. Lineage (NCBI taxonomy): Eukaryota > Metazoa > Arthropoda > Diplopoda > Polydesmida > Polydesmidae > Polydesmus > Polydesmus complanatus. Next base: position 13,866 of record JAQGAZ010001634.1, read on the forward strand.
TACCCCCACAACCCCTACCACTTCAACAACTCCTACCACATCAACAACCACAACCCTTACTACTACTTCTACAACCCTCACAACGGCCACAACTCCTACCACTCCTACAACCCCCACTACTCCCACAACCCCTACCACTCCCACAACCCCCACCACTCCTACAACTCCTACCAGTCCTTCGTCACGGTAATAAATGCATTTACCCTATCTACGCTCTTGTTTACTTTTAATGATTCCAAAATGAAATTCTAAACCCCTAACTTTTTATCAAAACCGTAACAAAATCTTGGATCTGGCAGCACAACCATGTGGGAGAGCTGCGTTTAACAAGTATAACTTACCACAGCAAAAATGACAAAATCATACACTACATTTAAATTATTAATGAGTCAATTTTGCAGTTGTGAAGTGGCTACCAAGTTTTCTTAGATCGATTATTTATAGGGAATTTGTCTGCTGTGAAAAAAAGAAAAATAAATGTTGATACAATGCAAAAGAGCTGAATTTTTAATTTAATAAAATTATTGACTATAATTTAGGCTACTAATTTTTTTTTAATTTAACACCTAAGTAATTAAAAAAAAAAATTAATGAGAAAACTAATATTTCTAATTAAAAACAAGATCATTAATTAAGTGATTTAAAAAATATACATATTTGCGTAAATAAATCATAGATTTAACTTTCAGGATTTAGATTCATTTATCGCTTTTAATTAAAAATTAATTTTTTTTTTTGATTTATTAATAATTCGTTCGTATAAATTTCGGGTATCGGCTACATTTATTATTTTTTTTTTTTCTCTCCAAAATAATAATAATAATAAAATGAACAAATTAATTTTTACATTCACGATAATAATTGTATACTCGATAGGTTCGAATCAAAACGAAGATCAGAATAAGCTAAAAGGTATTGAAAACTTAAATTATTAATAATAATTACTGTAGGCTATAATTAATTGTAGTAAAAGTCTGCATTAAATATAATTATATGGGCAATATACTGTTATATTTAATAATTAACTATTGACAGATAATTTGATTAACGAATTCTTATATCCGTTGAAAACCAAATCGAACGATAAAAGACGAGTAGGTGATTTCATCGAAAAATATGCGAGGTTGGTTGTTTATATCCGTCCTACTTAATACACAAGTAACAATATTATTGTTGAAGAAAACAACTCAGTATTCTTTTCCTTATAATATTATGTAGAGCCAGAAGAGCGAGCGGTGGTGCTTCTTCAACTCCTCGCCCCAAGTGCCCACTCGTCATATACGCCCCAGCTAGACCATATCCACGGAGAAGATTCCGACCCGGATACTTTCGGCCCCGCCCATTTCGCCCGGTCTTCCGTCCACCCAGACCGGTCGAACATTGCCGGCTCGGTTGCATTCCCCAGACCTTCGTAAAACCCTCGATGCATCCTCGAAACAATTTGCCTTATTGGTTTTATAACGTGCCAACCGGCATCATACACAGACCGGGAAAACTGCTCGGAGAGGAGTTGTATGGGGCCACCTTTTAAATACCTCAAAAAAATAGATGAAAGAGAGAGGGAGAGAAAATATCATTATTATTACTTTGTAAACAAACATTTATTTAAATAAAAAGTGAAATTTGAAATTCCTTTTTTTTTTTGGAGAAATTAAAAACTGTTTTTTTTTTTAGAAAAAAAAAATAAATTAATGTTAAACTATTTTTCCGCAATTAGAAACTTAGCAAAACAAAACAATTATTATTATTACTTCGCATTTAACAGCTAATATTAATTTTCATCTAAACACTTTTATTAATGCATATTTACTTTAAAATATAATAATAATATTAAGTGAAAAGAATTAAGTTTCAACGAGAAAAGTAATTAAGAGACAGTTATTAATACAAAATTTTAAAACATTTTAATTGACAGCGTGTAAATTACAACTAAAAATATTATAATGCATTAATATTTAAAAAAAAAATAAAAAAAAGAATTAGAAAAAATGAAGATATTAACAATTGTTTTGCTTATTGATTCGATTCTAGTGCCAACGGTTCGAGTAAACATTATTAAACGCCAAGGTAGGCACTTTTTATTTTCTAATTAAATTTAAAAAAAAAAATTAAAATAAATGCTATTTTTCTCGAAGAGAAAAAAATAAATTCTATGAGAGTTTTCCACATAGTCAATTTATGAGAATGGTTTATTAAAAGTCCAAGTGGGTAAAAACCCCCACAAAAAAAAATGTGCGGGTTAAAAGAGAAGATGATGTGGACTTGCTACGTTATTACAGAGTATTTCCTGGGTGTCATGTTTCTTTTAATACAAATTTTACTGCTTAATATCACAAATTTTGGTCAATAAAAACATCGCCGGACTTAATCAATGAAGGGAAAAATCGAAAAATGGCGCCGCTAGAGCAGTGGGAAAGTGCGCCACAATGACGATAGATGGCGCTGCTACACCTCTATCTCGTAGCGTGCACGATAAAGCATGACAGGAGAGACGAGTCAAACATTTTTTTCTTGGCAATGAAACCTGTCAGGGGAAATCGTGCGGCATCCAGGGAGAGAATATTAAAACTGGGAGTGCGTCAGCTGAAAGCCATAATATCTCGCTAATAATCGTACACGCAGATTTAAGAGTTTCATCTGACTCACGTTGTAAAATATCAAAAATACAGTCGATAAGCAAAGTACATGTACGACACGCCACAAAAATCTCCAAGAAGTGGAAAAACTTTTTAATATCTTTGGTGCTGAAGATGCTCATCCGTTTCCGCGTTAGACAGTTTTTCTGCTTATATACAACTGTATTTTTTTTTGGCGTTCCCAACTTTATTGCGTCCGTTCTTACAGATGTCCGTCTCAAACAAGTTATAAATACAGTATTTTAATTTTTCTTTTCAAAAAATTTTCAGGTTGTTTCGGTGGTCAATGTCCACCGATGATGCCTAGAATAATGCTAAAACCTCCCACAACTGCGAAAGGATATTGGCAACCTCTTCCTCAAATGAAATTTCGTAAGCCAGCGGCGAAACCCTCGGGACCCGGATATCCAGGCTTTCCAGGAGGTCCGCGCGGACCACCCGGTGTGTCAGTCTGGCCCGGAGGACCAGGAGGGCCGGGACAACTCGGAGGTCCGGGAGGACCAGGGGGACCCGGAGGTTTGGGTGGTCTATGCGGACCTCCTGGATACTTAGCTCCGAAACACTCGTACAGTTGCATTCCTTATCCGTTCGGTCATCCTCTATACATTCCTCATCGAAAACAATACCCACCCGGTTTCCCCGGCTACTTGTACCATAAACCCGGTATCGGTGCTGGAGCTTGCCCACCCGGCTTTCACACGGTATACACCGGCCAATCTGGGGGAAGTTGCGGACTTGGTGGTGGTGGTGGTAGTTTTGGTGGTAGCGGAGGGAATAGAGGAGGTTATGGATCAGGCGGCGGCGGTGGTGGTAAAGGAGGTTACGCTGGACGCCCGATTCATTTGCCCGGTGGAGGATTATATTTTCCTGGGTTTGGGATATTTTGGGTTAAGCAGTGCACTTCTTCTACAACCTCAACCACAGCGACCACGCCGACCACACCCACCACGCCGACCACGCCAACCACACCGACCACTCCGACTACTCCGACCACACCAACTACACCGACCACCTCAACACCAACGACGCCGACGACGCCAACTACACCCACCACGCCGACCACTCCAACCACACCGACGACGCCGACAACCACACCCACCACGCCGACTACACCGACCACGCCAACCACACCCACCACGCCTACCACGCCCACTACGCCAACGACACCTACTACGCCGACCACACAACACACGACGCATACGACAGGAAGTACAACGCGCAGGACAACACCTACAACCGCGGCCCCCGTAGCCAGAGCTGGATGGCAATATCCTTTTTTCCCAGTTTATTAAAATGACTGGGCCTTAACATTGAGTAAACATTGATAAAGATTGCGTAGGCCTATTTACTAATTAAATTTAATTAAAAAAAATTTCCGGTAAGTTTTATTAATTGGGAATGTCGGATGATTATTATTATTATTGGAATTCCTATAATAAAATTACAGCAATTAATTTTGAATTTAGTTTCTAACGGTAGCTACAATTGTACGGTATTAAAAAAATTGAAATAATTTTTTGTTTATTTATTTATTTTTTTCACCTTTTCTATTATTAAATAATTTATAATATATACCCGATATTTTTTTTAAGGATAAAACCAAGGGTGACCTAGATAGGGCTTCATTTAAATGAAGCTTTCGGCACCAATTTTTTTTTTTTGTTATTCTTAAAATCAATTACTCAAAGATCAAAAGTGCCTACGAAAACTAATGAATTACACAAATGGCGCAAAAAAAAAAAGAAATCTGTTTTAGCTTAATTGACATTCACATTAGGTTTCATTAATTAATTAGAATTTTTTTGAAGGTTTTAAAAATAGATTTTTTTTCTCTCTCGCCTCTCGTAAATTTTTTTTTTAATAAAAATACAAGGTTCAGTTTTTCATAATTTTATGCGTTTACATATTTTTTTTTATAATAAAGTATTTCGGCTCGCGTAAATGAAGGGATAAATCAATCTTCTAATAGCAACTATTAACTCGTTAATCTGATTTACGCTGCAAACTTTTGCAATTAAAAGTGGAGTGTGAACTGCATATTATTATAAAAAAAAAAAAGATCGAGTTCACTTACAGTAAATGAAGGAATCGATATACATTAATTTCAATAAGTAAAATAAAATTATTCCGGTCATTTTGAAGGAGGATTTTATTTCCTCGTAACGACTTCCGGTGTTGCGCAAAGTGAAGTGCAAGAGACTATATATATATTGTATATGCATGACATAATATTGATGATCGGTCTACAACCTCATATTGTGGTGTATATTGATGCGGTGGTGTGGGACGCTGTATAATAATGTGGATGAAAGCCAAAATAGTAATAAAGTGGATTTATTATATGTGGGTAGGAGCTACTAGGAGGTGTGGGGAGGAAAGAAAAGTAAATAAGAGAAGCGCACATCCGATACACGTACATCGCATAGTCGATGTACTGTAGCTGCGTGTAAAACACCAAAGAGAACGTTTTTAGGATCGTAAAAATAAAAACTATTAGCAATAAAAGTCCATTTACAGTCTGCACTTTCTTTTTTTTTTTTTTTTGTTTCAACACTAACACAATTTTACACTCGTATATATATATTTTTTTACTTTATACTAAGAACGCATTTGACCAACTCAGACTTCAAGCCAGCAAAATCAATCAGACCCTTTTTCTTATTTTTCTATTCTTAAAACTTTTAAAATTTTTTAAAAAGTTTGTTCAGTGGTTTTAAAAATTTGAAGTTTTAATAATTATCTTTAATCGATGTTTTTTTATAAATGTAATTTAATTCATTTAAAGTTTTATCTTTTGCTTTTAAAAATTTACTGTATTTTAAGAGTTTAAACCGGTGTTTTTAAACATTTAAATTAATGTTTAAAAGCGTATAATCTATGTGCATGAATTCATTCAATGTGTATAAGAGTTTAATCTATGTCTAAAACAGTTTAATTTATGTTTGCTACAGTTTAATCTACCGTTGATAAGAGTTTAATCGATGTTTTTATCGATGATGCGCAAAATTCCGATATGCATTTTTATGCGCAATATGCGCATATGCATTTTTAGATGACCAAATTTGCATTTTATTTGTAATTGACTCGCGTGTGGTTTGTGTCCACCTCATTTATTCCCCCTACCAATGGTCCAACAGTGGCTAATTTTAACGAGAAATAATAAAACGTTTCTATAATATGTTAAATGAGGCGCATTTGTAGTTGGGCGGATGTTTTTTTCTTCCTCTTCATATTTTTGAAATGTTTCCGAGCAATAAAACGAAGAACATGTAGGTTACTGTATTTTATACAATACGAGAAAACCTATTTATTTTTGCTTCTAAAAACGTTAATCCATTACAGTATAAAGATATCTTGATATAAATTACATTTCTAATTAAGTTTTTAACACCTACTTTAAAAAATGTTGTACAGTAATAATAATAATATTTGCCATAATAATAATTATTGCTGCCCCTTAGATTTCCGAAAGCAGGCAATCACTGTTAGCACTATAAACGAAAAGAAAAGTTGAAAAGAAGGTTAAAAGGGAAGAGGGGGGAACGGGGGGAGAGGAGAAGTAGACAAAATGGAAGAATAAAAAGCAAATAAAAAGATAAACAAAAGTGGCGAGTTAAGAGAAGGACAATCACGTTAGATTCTCTTTCTGTCTCCTGCTCACTTTCCACGAGCCGCTTATCCCCCAAGAGATCAATTCGGCGGAAAGAAAAAGTAAGTGGTAGAGCGCGTGCGCCAGACTCGGAGAACGGAAATTAAATGCCAAAGCGTGACGTCATCTAACCTAATAAAAAAAATCTTTTTTAAAAAAAAAAGGAAACTTTTTTATGCTTTTTCTACAAAAAAAAAAGAATAAGAAATAGTCAGACAAAATAAAACGGAAGGTAAAAAAAAAAGAATAGAAAGTGAATGAAAATGTTAAAACGGAATTTTTATTAGCCACAAAATACGTCATTTAAAATGACTTTGATTACTGAAATGGAAGGAAAAAAACCCCCTCCTTCTTATTGAAAGCAATAAAATAAGAAATGACGAATTGGATTTTCTTTTAAGAGATCGTTTTTAATAAGGGGAAGTTTATATCAAAATAAAATAGAAAAAAATTTTTAATTGATTTTCTATGTACCGGTAATTAATGAAAAAAAAATTAGTAATAACAAATCGTTTAAATGTAATTAGTAGAAATCAGATACTTTCCAATTTTTTTTTTTTAATACCGGTATTGACTATTAAAAGTGTTTGCGATACACAGTAGGCTACACACAGAATGTGATGCAAAAAAAAAATATATATTTACGAGACAAAAAAAAAAAACAGTGTTCAAAGTTGTGGTACGCAGCTGAGGCAGAGAGAGTTTAATTGATTTTTCATGTACCAGTAATTAAAAAAAAAATATTTAATAAATCGCTTTAATGCAATAAGAAAAAAATCCGATACGCAGTACATGGGGTGTGATGCAAGAAAAGGTGTACGAGAGAAAAGAACGAGAGATGGTACGCAGCTGAGGCAGGAAAAATGTAGATGCAGCTGTTGTGTAGTGAGGTGGATGAGGCATAGCGAGTGGGTATAATCTTTGTTTTGAGACCGGAAGTGCATATTTTAAGCACAGAATGAAACAATTCACTGCTGGAAAAGTCTTTAAAGTAAAAGTTTTTCCATGTGTCATGAAAATATTTAGATTATCAAAAGGGAATTTAATATTAATTCGTACGGGTGCACTTTTTTTACGAACACCGTGTACAGTTCTGAATTTAAAGTGTACATGCATCTGTAAACCGGAAAGAGAAGATATGGACACTCGTTAGTCATAATCTTGTAGAAAAGACATTAAAATCTACACTGCAGTTTATTTTATTGATGGTTCAACGTGTGTTCAGTGAGTCGTATCACGTAGACATAAAATACGTGAGCATATCTTTCACGAGCCAGTGTCCTCATCTTAAATTAGAAAAGCGTGGAAAAGACGGACATCTCCCTTTAAAAGTAACTCTGAAAAAGCTTTCAACGTCTTCTTAATCACCCTGTACATTGTACACTGTATATGTTCCTCTCCAAACCTTGTGACGAGCAATTTTCGTTGTATTGAAAATTTGGCAAAGAAGTTATTTCTGTCGATGATTTTCTTCTTCTTCCTTTTTTTTTCTTTCTTCCCGCTATCTTTTACGTGCTGTACGACCATGTCAGATGATGATGATGTATGAGAAGCGGTCTTGCGTCACGCTAGGAGTGATGGAGGAGGAGGAGGAGGAGGAGGAGAGGGATAGGCGTTGTGTTGTCATAGAGATGCGCATGCGCCGTGTGCGTGTGAAGAAGAGGGATAGGCAGGGAGAGGGAGAGGGAAAAGAGTTGGTTCATTTAGACACATGCGCAGTGTGAGTGATGACCTCCTCTTCAGCTGTCATTTCTAACAACTTTGATAAGCTCTTCTCTTTCCACTTAAAATATTTTCATTTGGGGGATCAACTTTTCACTTCCGGATTTTGCTCAATCACGAGCGATCAAACGAGCTCACGCGTCTAGTGAAATTTTTAATGAGCGGAATTATGGAGGATTTGTATTCATTTTAAGGTAAGAACAAACTTTCTTTTTTTTTTTTTTCTTTAATAAAAATTAAAATTGAACTTTGTTTCTACTACTTTTGTTCGTTTGTTTTCTTGGGATTTGAAAAGGTCATTTTTTTATTTAAAATTACTCGAAATTTAAATATATTTAAAAATAAGACCTTTAAAAATATTTATATCTTTTTTTGTTATTATTATTATTATTATTTTTTTTCCAATTTCTAGAAATTTATGTTTTATACAAATTTCTAGAAAATTGCTGAATTGTCCTTTAAATTTTACGAATTTTATTTATTTTAATTTCAAAATTCTGAAAGTGTATTTATTTTCTATTCAAATTTCTAGAAATTTATTTTTTTATACCGGAACAAATTTCTAGAATTTTATTTTTTATTCAAATTTCTAGAAATTTATTTTTTATTCAAATTTCTAGAAAATTACCTATTTTTTTTTTAATTTCAAGAAATGTATTTATTTTCTATTCAAATTTCTGAAAATTTATTTATTTTCGTTTTAAATTTCTAGAAATTTATTTATTTTCTTTCTAACTTTCTAGAAATTTATTTATTTTCTTTCTAAATTTCTAGAAACTTATTTTTGTTTTCCTTTAAATTTCTAAAAATTTATTTATTTTCCTATCAAATTTCTAGAAATTTATATAAAAACTTTTTTATTTTTATTAAAAAATCAATTAATTGCCCAAAAAAAAAATATGTCCTTTTTATTTTTTTATGATCGTTTTAACGAAAGTCGTAAAAAGGAACATTTACGTCACGTGTAATTATTAGTACTGTATGGCCAAAGCTTAAGCCCCGCCTTCTCCCCTTTAACTCCCGCTTCCCATTCAACAGCTGTCGAACAATTCGCTATCAATTATTCATTTTGTTGTTTTTAAGCGAGAATTAGATAAATTAATTATTAAACAGTGGCCAAACACTTAATTAAGACTCGGGCACAAACAGCAGACTAATGAGATTTACGTGGCGCTGCTGTTAATTGCTCTCCACACCCAACTACGCATAAACAAATAAGTAAACAAACAGTTCGAGTCATCATCGGCAAATTAGTCGAGCGAGCAACCACCAATCACACGTGCACCATTCACCATTAAAATACCAGTCTATAAAAATGCTAGACACTAATTAAGTTTTGGTTCAATCAAGTATAGTAATTTACATTTGAATTTGGTAATTATAGCCATGGATATATTTTTTAAGAATTTCTATAGCTTTTAATTAAAAAAATAAAAATAAACATTTCGCTATACAGTGTATTGAAGATTTTTTTTTGTATTTGAATTTTGTTTGCACCATCTACAGTAGTCTACAGTAAATTTTTCAGCAAAGCAAAATTCTCAGTACAACGAATTTCATAGTTTATTAAAATTCTCAGTATAACGAATTTCATAGTTTATCAAAATTTTCAATACAACGAAATTTCTAACGCATCGATTTTTCAGTATAAAGAAATTCTCAATACAACGAATTTGTCATTTTCTATGCATAAAATTTTTAATGCAACACTTTTTTCAGTCAACGAAAATTCTCAGTATAACGAAATTCTCAATACAACGAATTTTTCACTCTTAGTTCTATTTCGAAGTTTAATGAAATTCTCAAGGCAACGAACTTTCCAAATATTTAATGCAACAAATAATGTTTAATAAAATATCGCATCGATGAAGAAAATTGAGAGCGAGAGTGGCGTATCGCGAGCAAAATTAATTTTTATTACCATATACATTTTGTGTGTGTGTTTGCTATGCTAATTCTGGGTCGCGCGCGAGCGATACATTTTTCTCCAGAATAGTAGTAATAATAATAATGTAATAGCCGCAACACCCTGTAATTACATAACTCAGCACAATGTAATAATAAAAGTGTGAATGGAAGTTAATGAGCACACGATAACGATATTGGGGATCGCATGTCACATTATTAATAATAAAATTTTTTGGCAGAGAAGATAATCGAATACATGTATTGTACAAAAAAAAAATAAAAAACAGAAAGGAGAAAAAAGAAAGAAAGCATAAATCAGAAAAACGCGTGTTTGCGGTGGCGGCGAAAACAAATCCTGGAATTGGCGCCAACAAATAACTCAATACAATTCTCAGGGTCACCCCTTCCCCCCATGACGTGACGTTGTCTATAACCGGAAGTGAAGCCTTTTATCAGCGGGAATAATAATAATAATAATTATTAACAGCTGTTGCCGATCAACAAGCATGACGTTCTTTTAACTTGTTGTTCGTTTGGCAAATCTCTTTTCCTTCCCTCCCTCGTTATACGCGAATTTAGTTTCGCGTAAGCGGAGAACTGTAAATATTCTGTTTGAAAAGATTGATGAAAATTTCTCTTTTATCTCGTTCATCTTCCATTCATCTCTAGCTTCCATTTCATCTTCGTTTAACCTTGAGAGAAATATACGCATAATTTTGTGATTAACCTAAAATGTTCCTAAAATAACTTTCCTAATAAATCTAATTTATTTTTCTTTAAAAAATTTGTTTGTTTTCTTAAAACATTTGTTAATTTTCTTTCAAAAAAAAAAATTTTTTTTTTTAAACATTTGCGGATATTTTTTAGACATTAATTTTGTGAACTTGAAGCTTAAAGTTTTTTAATTCCCTAAAAAATATCTTTAATTATTTAAAAAATATGTCTTTAATTTCTTAAAAAAATGTCTTTAATTTCTCAAAAAAAAAATGGTTTTAATTTCTTAAAAAAAAAAATGTATTACTTTAATTTAAAATGTGAATTCGTTAATTTTCTAAAAAAAAAAAAAGTTCCTTTAATTTTTGTAAAAAAAACTCTTTAAATTTTCTGAAATATTTTTTAAAAATTCTAAAAAAAAAAAAAAATTGCTTAGAAAATTTTTTTATTTATTCCTTAAAATCTTATTCAATTTCCTAACATATTTCTTTAATTTCTTAAAATATTGCTGAAATATTCTAAAAATTAAATTTGTTAAATTTCATTAAAAAGTTAGTCAATTTTTTTTCTTAAAAAATGGTTAATTTTTCTTAAAAACTGAATTTGTTTGACTGAGATGGAGCGCGAAATTTTGTGCCGCGTAAGCTTAAATTTTATTACCCTGGGGATCCAATAAAATTTAATATTTAGTCACTATGTTAAGTTCGAATTTTCCATTAAAAAGCGTGTTTACATAAAATGCGCAAATTGTTATTTTGTTAAATTGCGCAACATGTTTTTCCAGTCGCCAGGGGTGTTGTTGTTGTTTACTGTAACAAAGTTTCTAATTACAATTTATTTTTTCCTTTATCGTTCGTGTTATAGCGGGTGTATATCGATGGAGATGCAAGTGTGTCCGGAAGCGGTGGACATCGGAACGCTAAACTTGAGCGAGTATGAGTTCCTCTCTACGGGAAGTAACCAGAGTGACGTATGGAAGACGGTGGCCAAGAGCGCCACCTACGCCCTGGTTTTCGTGATGGCACTGATCGGCAATCTGCTGGTGATTTTGGTGGTGGCCTCCAACCATCACATGAAAACCACCGTCAACTATTACCTAGTGAACCTGGCGGTGGCTGACCTCACCATCACGCTCTTCTGCATGTGGACCCACCTGGTCAAACACCTCTCCTACCCCAACTTCATCTTGGGATTCCTCATGTGCAGGGTAGACGCTTTCATACACAGTAAGACAGCCTTTCTCTATTTCGCACGCTTAAATTTACGCTAGTTTTTCATCGCTATAGCACTATTCATTGTAGTGAAAAGGTGGCGTAAACTTATAGTAGGAATGTTTACACTTTTTAAGTTATTATTTTCGCAACTTATTGTGCTGATTGAAGTCCACTGTTTCGCGTATCGGACAATGATCTTTAATAATCGTTAATAACTTATTTGACCGGTTGACCCATGTTCTATTATTAAATATATTTTCACTTGAATAGAAAATTTGGTGTTAGTTTAAGTCGAATTTTATAATTTCGTTCAAGGTTAAAACATTTTTTTTTTTGCCTTATATTACTCAGGTTTTCCCTACATTTGCGTGAAAAAGCAGTGTAAATTTTAATCAATTGAAATATCCCACTTATTGCACAAAGTTACTTGTACAATAGACCTGCCTACATCACCGGTAAGATAATTATTAGTTAGTTTTCTTTACTTTAGTTAGTAAAAAGAAGACGCAAATTTAAGTGCAATTTTTTTTGTGCACGAAACACACTGCTTGCAACTACTGCATTTTTATCTTTTCTGGAAAGTTAAATGTATAGTGTCCGTAAAGATAAAGTATAGTTTTGAAAAATTAATAACTATGTCAATTTTTAAGGAAAATCGATTTT
>JAQGAZ010001635.1:0-26352 GCA_034692225.1 Polydesmus complanatus
CAATAACAAAAATAACAGGGGGTCCCACTTTTTTTGCGCCACCCGATATAGATTTTTTAGAAAGATTTTCATTTTTTGCATATGCCAAAGCTTTGCGACGTGATCATATGATTCAAAAAAGTCTACGTAAATAAAAAACTCATCCCTATAAATAAAAATACTGTCAAGCAAAAAATCTTTCTAATTAAAAAAAAAAATCCTTATAATTAAAAATAATCCTTATAATTAAAAAAAATCCTTATAATTAAAAAAAAACCCTATAATTAAAAATAATTCTTATAATTTAAAAAAAAAATCCCTATAATTAAAAATAATTCTTATAATTCAAAAAAAAAATTTCTATAATTAAAAATAATCTTTATAATTAAAACAAATCTCTATAATTAAAAATAATCCTTATAATTAAAAAAAACCCCTATAATTAAAAATAATTCTTATAATTCAAAAAAAAATTTTCTATAATTAAAAATAATCCTTATAATTAAAAAAAATCTCTATAATTAAAAAAATCTCTATAATTAAAAATAATCCTTATAATTAAAAAAAAATCCCTATAATTAAAAAAAAAAAAACCTATAATTAAAAAAAATCCTTATAATTAAAAAATAATCCTTATAATTCAAAAAAAAAAAAATCCCTATAATTAAAAATAATCCTTATAAGTAAAAAAAAATTCTTATAATTAAAAAATATCTGCATAAAAAAACTCATCCCTATAAATACTGTAGATCAAAGAATCCCTATAATTAAAAAAAAAATAAATACATGTACTGTAAATAAAAAATCCCCATGATTTAAAAAAAATCCCTATACTGTATCTAAAAAAAATCATCCCAAAAATAAAAATACTGTAGATCAAAGAATCCCTATAATTCAAAAAAAAAAAAATCCCCATATCTAAAAAAAAATCATCTCTATAATAATTATTATAACAAAAAAAAAAAACCCCTTACCTATAAATAAAAAAATCCAAATAAATTAAAAAATCCCTATACCGTCATTCAAAAAAATCATCTCTACGGTATATAAAAAAAAATTCTTATAAATTAAAAAAAAATTCTGTAAATTAGAAAAAAATGTCTATAAATAAAAGAATCCTTATACAGTACTGTAATTTTTAAATTGAAAAACTTCCTATTCCTATAACTTAAGAAATTCCTTATAGGAGGGGCGTAGCTGAAAGGGATTGTAAGAGGGGTACGGATATAAAAATACCAGTCGAAAAGTAGAAGATAGTAATTTAAGAATAACATTAATTTGTATCTAATAGTATAATTATTGACAATAACCTAATCGTCTTCTTTGTTGATTGTTTTCGAAATTGAAAGTCCTGAATTTCCTGGGCGAAGAAGTGGTGGAACGCGTTTGCGGCGAATTGATTGGCAGATAAGTGTTGCCGCCGCCGCTAACCGGAAGAGCTTGATAATCGTCGAAAGAGTGGGCGGAGGCGGACGAAGGGTTATCGGTGGGGGAAGGCTCGTCGGACAGATCCTCGAACAACTCTCGGTACCTGATCTGCCATTTATCGGTTTCGGTGGAATTGGATCTGGAGATCCAAGGCGATCGACCCGCTTCCTCCTCTTCTTCATCCTCATCCTCTTCCTCCCGCGCCACTTCCGCTTTCGAACGCTCTTCCACGTGTCTCAGTTGAATGGGGAAGGGACTGGTGCACTCGTCTTCCGGCTCGGGGTGAGGGGAAGGAGTGGGCGAGGGGGTGCGCAGGCGCACTTCTTGCATCCAACACGCGCTGCTCGCACTCGTCGTCATCGGAGAAAGTCCACGATCTGCTCAACATAAAAAATAAGTAATTTTTTTAAGAAAGTTGTAATTTTTCTTACTGAGCGCGGACCAATCGGCGACTGAGTTCCGTTTCTTCTCCGCCAATTGGAACCAGTGCGGTTTGGTAGCCACTGGAATGGTGTTGAGTTGCGGCTCGCTCAGCCACTTGTGTTGACCCACATCCCCCGCGTCCGGCTCTTTGATCTTTTGTTTGTTGATGACCCACGTGCGATAAGGAGTGCCGCTGCTGTTAGTGCTGCTGGACTTGGCTTGACCGTTGCTGTGAGACGACGATGAGGATGAGAATGATTTCGTAAGATGATTATCCGAAAAGAGATGATGAGAGGAGAAGTATCCATTCTGCTGCTGCTGCTGATTGTCTTCGTTGATGGAGGACAGGTGGCGTTCACTTCCGAATTTCTTGCTAGACTCTGGTTCCCCACCCCCAAATAAAAATTATAATATTAATTTCGGTCTTTTTTAAAAAAAAATCTAAGTTTAGTAGTCATTAAAGAATTCAAAACCCTCCTTCATCCTCACACAGGGTTAAGAATCATCTCTCAAAATGTTTATACCCGGTGTTTCTACACGGTGTTCGTAAATAAAAGTGCACCCAACTGAATGAGTATTATTTTATTATTCTAAATATTTTAATGGCACATAGAAACATATTCTATCAGTCAAAAAAAAAAATCTTTATAAATCTAAAAAAAATCCCTATGAATCAAAAAAAAATCCCTAAAAGTCAAAAAATATTCCCTACCAATCAATCAATTTTCTATCAATCAATCAAAAAAAAAAAATCTCCGTTAATTTGAAAAAAATCCCTATAAGTCAAAAAAAAAAAAAATCCCTATAAGTCAAAAAAAAAAAAATCCCTATAAGTCAAAAAAAATTCCCTATCAATAAAAAAAAATCTCTGTTAATCAATAAAATTCATATAAATCAAAAAAATTCCCCATCAATCAAAAAAAAAAAATCCCTATAAGTAAAAAAAAAAATTCCCTATCAAAAAAAAAATCTCTGTTAATCAATAAAATTCCTATAAATCAAAAAAAAAAAAATCTCTACAAACCAAAAAAAAAAAAAATCCCTATAAGTAAAAAAAAATCCCTATAAGTCAAAAAAAAAAATTCCCTATCAAAAAAAAAAAATCTCTGTTAATCAATAAAATTCCTATAAATCAAAAAAAAAAAAAATCTCTACAAACCAAAAAAAAATTCTCCAACAATCAAAAATAAATCCCTATTAATCCAGAAATTCTTTATGTTAAATTTTGAAGATGTTCCATGTGTTATTCAAACATTTACATTATTAAAAACATTTGAATACTGACTCAGTGGGGTTCAATTTTTTCCGTACACCGTGTAGAAATTTATTATTTAAATCGAAATTTTTTTTACCCAATTATTTTTATTATTGGTTCGGCAAATCCGGTTAAGCGGTTTTCATGAAATTTTTTTTCTTTTTAAAAAAGATACTGTCATCTGTCAAAAATGTTTTTTTTTTTTTGAGATTAGGAGTAATTTTACCTGTGAGGTAATTGCGTCGTTGACCTACGCATGCTATTGTTTCGGAGGTTGAACTGACCTAATTGTTCCCAGTCCACTCGAACTTGTTTCTTCCTGCGAGCCACCTTCATCCAATCCGGTTCTTCCCTGGGGCCCACTTTCTTCATCTTCTCCCCCGCGGCACCAGCCCCCTCTTTCTCTTCTCCCTCCGCTTCCTCCACCCTCTTCTTCTGCCGGGCCACCTTCAACCAATCCGGCTCTTGGCGAGGACTCTCTTCATCTTTCTCTTTCTCCGGCTCTTCATCTTCTCCCACGCGCATCGTCACTTCCGTTTGGTGTTGTGGCACATGACGTAGATTCACTTTGATTTTGGGCTCGTCCGTCTCCACTGGCGGAGCCTCCCGCACCTCCTCCGAGGACACTGGCACGTGCTTCAAATGCACTTGGGTGATCCAAGTGGTCGTGCTGTTCGTGGCTTTGGGAATCACGGGCTGTTTGTCTAACAAAACATTTCAATCATTAGGTGAAAAGTTCTATTTACAATGACCAAAAAATTAAAAGTATTTGAACACCCAATCAAAATCGATATTTTTCTTAAATAAGATTTCAAATTGTAACAAAAACACTTAAACAATTGCAGAAAAACGTGCACCAACCGTGCCTACATGTTTAAAAAAAGAAAATTAAAAAAATTACTAATTAATGAGAAAATTTAAAAATACCGGTAATTAAAATTGAAATTTTACTGTACTGTACTGTATTTTACAAATAATAATAATAAAAAAAAATTATTGTATAGCCTATTATTATTATTATTGTTTTTGTTGTGTGACTACCAGTGTTAATGATGTTTGGTCATCGTCAGAGTATAAGGTGTTATGTAAATAAGCAGGAACTCGAATAATATTATTATCAATTGTTGGGTCGACATTCTATCGCGTATTTTCCCAATATTCATAAGGAGGAGATTTTAATCACGTGACATCTTACTTTTCAATTATTATTATTATTTTGACCTTCCTCCATTCCAACGAGTGCCAAACAAATCGTAATTTTAAAGTTCAAAATAGGAGCAGCAGATTACAAAAATATTTCATCAGTTTTTTTTTTTTTTATGTTTTCGAGAGTAAAAAAATCAGCATTAAAACCCCAAATTATTTTTTTTTTGCGAATAAAAATTTGGACTTTAACCGTTTTTGAAGTGGAATCGATTGAGTTTAATTTACCCCGGAAATTTGTTTTTAGTATTATTATTATTATTTTATTTGTTAAAAGTGATTCGTGACAGTTAAAAAGCAACCAAAAAAGTGTGAGTTGTGTTATTTCTTTTTTCTTCTTATCTCACGTAACATTTTATTGAATTGTATGTTTTCAATTGTTAAGGTGAGACGCTGAATGGCACTCCTTAGCTATTCAATAGCGTGAAATACGCGTGTGTCAAAAATCATTATTATTGTTAAAGCAAGAAAAGAAACTCGTGATAGGTGGCGCCACGTTAAATCTTTTAATCGCCTTTTAACTTTCGTTCAAACGTAAAACCTCGGTTTACTGTTGTTTTTTTTAAAGTGTTTATTTTACCCGTGTTTTTGAGTTGTTTGTGTTCATAAATTATGAGTTATATCAATCATTTTCACGTACAATAATTTCAGAAAAGGAAATATTTGAATGAAATGTGTGATTTTTTTTTTTTTGATTTTTACAATGCTTTATCATTGTTAATAATTTTTTTCTTTTTTTACAGGTTTGAAAACTCCGATTTATCGTTTAAAGAAAATTTTTGGAAATTCATTTAATGGTAAGTCTTAAAAAAAAATTTTTATTTAAAAAAATTATTTTTAATTAGTTTTCACACGATTAACGTTTTTTTTTTTTTTTTTTATTATTTTTAAACTCTGATATAGCGTTTCAAAATACTTAATTTTAGAAAAATGTATGGGTTTTTTTTGTTGTTGTTTGTAATTTCGAATAATTTTGTGTTGAATTTTTATAGTTGATTTTACGTTTTTAAAATTAGTTTTTATTATTATCATTATTATTTTTTTGAGTGAATTCCCACGCGATTTAAAACTTGCACATAACGTTTTAAAATTTTGCTTTATTTTTTAAAGAATTCACGTCTTAAAAAAAAATTGCCTTAGTTTTTAATTTTTTTAAATTACTGTAATATTATTCGGCGTAAAATCTCACGAGTTTAAAAAACCCGGATATACCGTTTTTATACAATTTTTTTAAAAGTAGTTATCAATTTTTATTTATTTACAGTAGGCATATGTTTTTTTTTTTTTTTTTTTGTAAATTTTCACGTGATTTAAAACCCGTATATACCGTTTCAAAATTTCCTTTAATTTTGAACACAATTTTTATTTAAAAGCGATTTTTACTTACGCCCTATTCAAAGAAAATAAATAAACGCCTAAGATATTTTATACACCGGGTAAATGTATGTCATTTCTTACGTGATTAAATACTCCCCCACAACCCGGATATACCGTTTCCGAGCGAAACAGTAGACAATTCGTATAGGTGTTTTACCAATTTTTACCCGTTAAAAGAAACTTTAAAATGTATAAGAAAATGACTTACCTAAATCGTCCCATTTGATGGTTTTCTTGCACTTGGCTTCCGCCATCTTAATCCACTCGGGGTCATCCCTGTTCTCTCCCTCCTTCAGCGCCTCATCTCCATTCCCCGGGATGCAAAAGGTGACTTTCTTGGTGCTGCTGCTTTGCACCTCTAGCTTGGTGGTAGAGCGGTACTTCCGGCCATACTCTCCTCCTCCTCCTTCTTCCACCACCAATTCGCTCGTCGTCTGCTGCTGTTTCTCCTGCCGGATACAAGGCATCTTGAGAGCGGAAGTGGGTTTCGATCGGGATCTCAGTTGAATCTCAGTGACCCAAGGAGCTCCTCCCACACCTTCACTCTCTAAACAACAACAACACAAACAAAACAAACACTTAGTGAGATTGCGATCCGAGTGCGCGTGTGCGAAGAGAGAAGCGGATATGGATGAGTGGCAAATGACAATTAAAAAGTTGTATAAAAATTCTCCACGCTCGACCACGTTTCCCCCTCCCTCCAGCTCCTTCCCCGACGTCTTACGTCTCGTAAATGTAGGCTAACCTCTCTCTCTCGAAACTTCTTCGCGTAAGGAATGTACGGCGATAGTATCGACCAATCACATTTCGAAGCCGGTACACAACCTCTTCAACTTCGCTTTACAGGTCATTTCAGTTGTTGTTTTTTTTTTTTTATTTGAGATTTGAGATGAGAAGAAAAAAAAAACGTTTTTATTTATTTGTTTTTGTGTGACGAAATTTGTTTTTTTTTTTGTTTTTTGTTTTTTGTTGTTGTTGAGGAGGGTTAACACGAACGCTATTAGAAATGCGATGTATACAATATTTATTATGCGTTGTCAGAGAAAGATTTTAGTTTTTATTTTTATTTTTTTAGGTTTTTATGTTGATCTTAGTTTTTTTTTTTTTTTAATTTATTTATTTAGAACCCACAGATTTATGTGGTTTGTATTTTAAATTGATATCTTTGTTTTTACATTGATTTTAATTCTTTTATTTAAAATCTGTAGTTTTATAATAATAATTATTATTTAAGTTGATTTTATTTAAATCTTTTAAGTTTTTTTTTTATTGATCTTGGTTTTTTTTTTTTTTTTTTTTTTTTTTTTAACTAAAATGTAAATCTAGTTTTACTTTAATGTTAATTTCCGTATTATTTTAATTTAGATTTTTTTACATTGTTGTTTCAATGTTTTGATCTTAAGGTTTATTTAAATCACAGTTTTACTTTGATGATAATAATTTTAGACTAGGGTTTTTTTTTTTTTTTTTCTATTGTTGTTTACATTGTGGTTAGTTCTTATTTAAATTTAGATTATAATTATGGTAATTTAATTTTTATTTAAGTCCAGTATTACTCGTACATTGATCGGTAGGTTAATTAAAATCCCAGTTTTACGTTGGTTTTTATTGAAATCCCAGTTTTCTTAAATCTGCTTTTAGGTTGTTCTTAGTTTCATTTTAAATCTAGTTTTTCATCGATCTCGATTTTAAATTAACCTAAATTTTTTTTTTTTACATTGAGATTAGTCTTTCCCAAACATATTATATTTAGTAAACCAAGAAAAAGATTTCGTTCCAGACTTAAATCCAGTTTTACGCAGCTCCCAAGATTTGTTTTTTATCACAGTTTGTGCAAAGATTTAAATCTCAAGTTTGGTTTAGAGAATGTCTCGAAATAAAGTTAATGACTTTTAACCTTAACCTAAGACTAAAATAATAATTTTCCATAGCAATTAGTGAACTCTTCCACTAAATAATATATCACGAGATGATTTTTTCTCTCTCTCCACTTATGAAACAATGTTACGCACTTGAACTAAATCCAGCGCAACTGTTTTTTTTCTCTCACTCGTCAAAGATCAACTTCCTATTTGTACTCGTACGAGTGTGTGAAGTGGGTGGGTGGTAGTTACGAGGTTCACGCCCTTCGAAATGAGGTCTAAGACGGATGAGAGGTATAGGGTATAAGTGTGTGTGTGTGTGGAAATGAGGTGGACTCACACGCCATCCACTCGGCTGACCTCAAGTTCACTGCTTAAGCCACGACCAGTGACGACGACCAGCTAATTCCTTCCAAACAACTACAATTAACGTAAAATTTGTTTCTTATCTCTCTTCGTAACACTCCAAAAGATGAATGGAAGCTACGAGTGCGTCGTTTATTAGTTCTAACTCCTTTTTAAGTAAGGCGCATTTATCGTAAATTGAGCAATTTTCAACTTTTCTTCTAATAATCGTTCACACCTACAGTTCAAGCTCAAGTGTCCGGTAGAACCAGAATTACTTGTCACGAGTAAACAGGATCTTATGCAATCCTATACCTCTGAGGGACACAAAGTGCAAATGTTTTATAGTGCTTAAGAAGTGTTTTTAGTCTTTGAAAAGTGCTTTGTAGGGACAAATAAGTGTTTTTTTGTGCTTGAGAAGTTATTCGCAATGCTAAATAAGTGTTTCTTAGGGCTTAATTAGGCCCTTTTTGGTGACTAATTTTAATTAAAAAAAAGGCGTTTTTTAAAAGTTTTTAATTAGTGATTTGTATGGGCAAGTAAGTGTTTCATAAGGACTAATTATGGTTTTTAGGGACTAATAAGTGTTTCATAGAGATTAATAAGTGTTTCATAGAGATTAATAAGTGTTTCATAGAGACTAATAAGTGTTTCATAGAGACTAATAAGTGTCTCTTAGTTATTAATAAGTGTTTTGGTGCTTAATAAGCGTTTCATAGAGACTAATAAGTGTTTCTTAGTTATTAATAAGTGTTTTGGTGCTTAATAAGCGTTTCTTAGGGCTTAATAAGTGTTTTTATGTTTTTAATTATGGTTTTTAGGGACTAATAAGTGTTTTGTAGAGACTAATAATTGTTTCTCAATGATCAACAAGTACTTTTAGTGTTTCTAAGTGTTTTATAAGTATTTCTTAGAACTTAATAAATATTTTTAGGGCTTAATAAGTGTTTATTAGTACATAATAAGTGCTTATTGCTGCTAAATAAATGTTTATCAGTGTTTATTAGTACTTAATAAGTGCTTATTAGTGCTTAATAAGTGTTTTGGCGCTTTATAAGTATTTATTAGTACTTAATAAGTGTTTATTAGTGCTAAATAAATGTATATTAGTGTTTAATAAGTGTTTATCAGTGCTTAAAGGTGTTTACTAGTACTTAATATGTGTTTATCAGTACTTATTAAGTGTTTATTAATGCATATTAAGTGTTTATTAGTGCTAAATAAATGTTTTTTAGTGCTTAATAAGCATTTTTAATTCTTAGAAAGAGAGAAAATGTGTTTTGTATGGAGCAGCCAGATTTAAATCGTTGTTTTTGTACCGAATGAGAAGGGGATAAAAATGCTCTTTTAAAGGAGGATAAGGAATGCATTTAATCATCGTGCACATGCTTTATTAATTTATATTGAAATACAATTAAAAAATAAATTAAATCTTGAATTTTTTATCAGTGTTTTTTTAAGAAAAAAAATGTTCCATGTAAATCTCTCTTTGAAATCGATAAACAAAAATCTTTACACAATAATTTGTTGAATAGCATAAAAATGAAAAGCCACAACCGCGGCATATTAAACACAAGCACTTTGTTATCTATAAAGTGCACTCTTTAACTCAAAAAAGTGAGAAAATGGAGTTATGCGGTTTACTGCTGCCAGCCTTTCCATCGCTTCCATTTCCTTCTATGTACTTCGATTGAGGTGTTCAGCATAATACATGTACCAACATTTTCTCCTCGTTATAATTATGTTGTTGTTGTTGGGAGGTGGAGGGAATCGATTGATAAAATTTATGGAAAATAGTAAACATAAGCCAACGAAAATTATGGTTAATCGTTAATTTTAATACGTATTTTGTTTTTTTTTAACGATGTGTCACGTGAGTTACGAGCGGAAAAACACACTAAGTTAAATGAGGGCGGCAGAGAGTTAGTGGCTTTTTTTTCCCGAAGGAAAATTCCAAGGAAAAATAACGAACGATAAGATAATAGTTCTATTTTGATGATGAGAGAGCTAGGGAGGAAAAAAGAATTTTTTTAACAATCTATTCTGAGAAAATAATAATCTTTGACAAATAATCTCCGACTCAGACGACACACAAATCCTTTAATCTCGCAAAAATTAATCTGGGAAAAATATATATTATTATTAAGTTTCTCCCCCTGTTAAATATCAAGAGATTCAATAGAGAAAAATCAATTGGAAAGACGTTCTAAAAATAAAATCAAATCAAAAGAAAGGATTTTAATGCTATTATTAATCCAACGTAACTGGCGACAGTTCTGAAATCATAGAAGCGGAACCACAACGCGCCCCAGTTGATTAGCTCACAGCTTTTGAATGTTGGACTCACGAGCAGGGACCTTTAAAATGGCGAGACCTTTCGAGTGGATTTTCTTTAGAGCCCTAAAATGCTAAGATTTGGGAAGTAATAAAGTTTTGGGTCCTCAGAAAAAGGCTTTTTTTCTGCGTAGACAACACTGAGAAAATGCTGTGTTCTACATGGTTCCACTTTTAAGGTTCCAGAACTGTTATTTAAGGGTAGGGCAGGGAGGGGTCTTCTTCGGTGAGTAGCTTCCCTAGGCATCTACTTAAAAGTTGCCAGTTTAAAGCAGTCGCGCAACTTTTATGCTGCACCGTGTAAAAAGTTTGTGGTATCGATGTTTCATTAGAATTATTTTTTTTATAACAATAAACACATTTTTTTAAAAAAAAAAAAAAAAAACAATAGAATTGTTAATATAAATGAAATTTAGAACGAAAATTTATTATTTATACAGTAATATTTTTTTCTTTTTTTAAAAAAAAAATGTTTTATTGTGGGAGAGAGAAAAAGCAGACGCTATTTTTTTTAAATACCGTCTGGTGTTCTCTCTCGCCATTCAACTTCCTTCATTTTTTTGGTTTTATTTATTTTTTGTTTTGTTGTAAATTTTTTTTTTTTTTTTTTATTTATTAAATTCGCTTAAAAAAAAATTATGTTTTTTTAAAATAAAAAAAAATATATATATACACGGTGTGTGTAAAAAAGCGCACCCAACTCAATTGGATAGGAAATTCTTTTAATAATCGAAATATTTGAATGACACATGAAAAAACTTTACTTTAACCCTTTTTTTTTTTTTTTAATATTGAATTGTTCTATTCTGTGTTCAAAATATTCTCATTTTAATAATTTACTGTTAAGAAAGTTTTTAAAATAAAGTTTTTATATGATTTAAGGATTTAATACTAATTCAGTTGAGTGCACTTTTTTTTGCGGACGCCGTGTATAATATATAAAACTTATTATTATTATTATTATTTTTATATAAGTCTGTTATTTAGTGCAGTACGTTTTATTTATTTATTTATTTTCTGTTCACCCTGTAGAAATTACTTTAATTAAGTCGACTTAAAATAAATCCCGAGACTTTTATCTCAGTTGAAAGGAGAAAAGTTTTAATCCTCCATCTTCAAAAATTTCATCCACGTTTTCATTTTTTTATTTTTTATTTTTAAATGTAATAAGCAGCTGCGCTCCGGGACGAAAGCGGCTGTGTCTCGTCGTAATAATAATAATAATGATAAAAAAAAAAAAAAAAAAAGATATGTGGAGCAGGGGCTAAATAAATAAAGAGCGGGGAAAGCTTCCTTCCTTCCATCCAACTAACTTATTTCCGGTTCATATTTTTCTCCTATCGTTTCATATTTTGCGATAGCGCCGGATTTCTACTCCTCCAGGCCCCCTCCCTACCCCTACTCCCTTTCTCCCCTTTAGTCTTTAAAAGATGAGTAGAGACAGGTTCCAATTTATTCTAACGAAAGAAAATGCTTATTGAGTTTCGTACTCATTTTACGTACTATTTTTCACCAATCAAATTTGGAATATTTTGAAATGACTTTAAAATGCGTTTTTATTTGAATTTGAATTTAAAGTTTGTGCGCGCGTTTACTAAGTGAGTTCACGGCTTAGTAACCACTTACAGTTTTAGAATTTAATGAGCTTAGTGAGCGTTTTTTTTGGTGCTATATTAGTGGCTTTGTAATGCTTAGCAGCTATTTTTGGCATTATTAAGGGTTTATTAATGCTTGATAATGTTTTTTTGTGCTTTTAAAGTGTTTTTTTATGCTTTTAAAGTGTTTTAGCGTGTATTTTAGTGCTTTATTGAGTGTTTTAAGTATGTTAAGAGTGATTTTTGTGCTTTATTAAATGGTTTTTGGGCTTTATTAAGAGTTTATTAATGCTTGATGGTGTTTTTTTGTGCTTTTAGAGTGTTTTTAGGAATTTTTTTTTAGAGATTTTTAGGGATTTTTAGATGTTTTTAAAGAGTTTTTTGTGCTTTTAAAGTGTTTTTTGTGCTTTTAAAGTGTTTTTTGTGCTTTTAAATTGTTTTAAGCGATTTTTAAGTATGTTAAGAGTGATTTTTGTGCTTTATTAAATGTTTTTTTTTTGGTGCTTCAAAAGTGTTTTTGTAATTGCTTAAAAAGCTTAATAAGTATTTCTTAGTACTTGATTAAGGTTTTTTAAGTTCTGAACTCGCGTTTTTAAAACTTAAAAAAGCGTTTTCATTGGTCGGTAATGGTTTTCTTGTACTTAGTTGATGGTTTTGGAGCTTTGTAAAGAACCTAATTTATGTTTTTAGAAACATGAAAAAGATGTACCTTAGTACAGTACTACATTATTGTTTTTTGATAGAGCTCTGCGAGTGTTTTCGATGCTTCTTAGGTGTTTTTCGAGTCAATCGATAGGTTTACTATCGCTTAATAATAATTAGTGTTTTTGTTTGTGCTAAGCGAACATTTTTTATATATATATACTGTATATACAAAGGTTAGCGAGTGTGTGTGTGTGTGTGTGTGTGGGTGCTTTATTAGTGTCCTTTAATCCTCAAAGCTCAACCAATGTTTTACTAGAGGCTATTGCTTTGTTGTTTAGCAAACATTATTTCCGTTACTTATAGTATTTATCCGAGAGAGAGAGAGAGAGATTATACCGGCTTAGAGCCCCCACCTACACACGTTGATGGGGCCCCTGAAGACGCGTGTAAGTCCGGCTCTTGCTTTTTCTTTCGCTGAGCTGGCGTTTAGGGGCATGAAAGTGGTGGACTGCGTGACATTTGAGTCGAGCCGAGTCTCCTAATTTGGTTGAGCGAAAGACGAGAGCGCCGACGGAGTGGGGGGTGGTTGTTAGGGGTAGGGTATGGGTGGTGGTTGGGGGTGGTGGTGGATGGGGGGGGGGGGAGAGGAAGTGATAAGGGAAGAGCAATTGAGATGAAGTCAGTGTACCAACTCAACGACCATTTGTTTCTGTTTCTATCTTAATTTGATCGGAAGGCGATTATCAGCAGCAGCAAAAAAAGAAAGAAGCGAGCAGCGTATAGAAGAGTCATGAGCCGTGAGAACGACTCACTCCGATCCCCGATCACTAATCACGACCATCCCAACCAATTATTTTTAATAACTCAATTAATTCGGAGGGAATTGCAAATCTTTGGTTTAATAATATTTTATCGGGTAAAGTTTAAGCGAGGAATAGAAAAAAGATAAAAACCAGATTAATCGATAAGCGAAATGGGCGGGGCTTAAATACTCCCTTCGTTTACGCGAGGTGTGAGTGAACGCTTACCCTTAGAGAAGGCGGCTTGACCTTTCCCCTTTAAGTCGTCATCGTGAGGGAAGACGTCATCGTCGTCTTTCGGCTTCTCGTCTTCATCCTCTTCGCTATCATCCGTGGCTTCCGGTCGGCCATCTTGGTGCTCGAGGGCGTCGGCCCATTCCTCGCTCACGTCGGAGGAGGTGGAGCCTTGGGGCCGGCGGTGGAAGGGTTTGAGGGCGGCCATGATGCGCGTCTCCTCGCTCATCATTCTGGCCACTAGAGGGACCTTGCGCAGGCGCACATGTTCCACCAATCCGCGTTCGCCGTTCACGTAATTCAACTTTTCTGAAAATATCATAAAAAAAAAAAATGAATACATAAATAAATGTGTTTAATGCAGAAAAATGGCTTTTAAATCTCCTCAATTTTTTATTTTTTTTTATGGGTTTAATCATCGATTTTCATAAGATTCAATTGGAAGTGGAAGGGAAAAATCCCTTAAAATGATTGAAAATTTGATAAAAAAAATAAATCGAGAGTAAATTGGGGATTTGGATTTGGGGACTTGTGTTAAAATTTAATTTTTGTTCTAATAAAAAGTTGAGGTTAATTTGCACCAATGCGGTTAAACTACACGGTGTACAGAGAAAAAGTGCACCCAACTGAATTATTATTACAGTGTAAATCCTTCTAAAAATCTAAATATTTTAATAACACATGTGATGGAAAAACTTTAGCATTTGACATAAAGACTTTTTTTGATCTGCATATAGGGATTGTTTCTGATTTATAGGGATTTTTTATGATTGGTAGGGATTTTTTTTGAACTATCGATTAATTTACAGGGATTTTTTTTGATTTATAGGAATTTTTTTCTGATTGGTAGGGATTTTTTTGATTCATGGGGATTTTTCTGTTGGTAGGGATTTTTTTGATTCATGGGGATTTTTCTGGTTGGTAGGGATTTTTTTTGATTCATAGGAATTTTTTTGACTTGTAGGGATTTTTTTGATTCATCTGGATTTTTCTGGTTGGTAGGGATTTTTTTTTGATTGGTAGGGATTTTTTTTGATTCATATGGATTTTTTTTGATTCATAGGAATTTTTTTTGATTCATAGGGATTTTTTTTGATTCATAGGGATTTTTTTGATTCATAAGAATTTTTTTGATTCATAAGAATTTTTTTGATTCATAGGAATTTGTTTTGATTCATAGGGATTTTTTTGATTCATAAGAATTTTTTTGATTCATAGGGATTTTTTTTGATTCATAGGGATTTTTCTGATTTGTAGGGATTTTTTTGATTCATAGGGATTTTTTTTTTTTTTGATTCATAGGAATTTTTTTGATTCATAGAGATTTTTCTGATTGGTTGGGATTTTTTTATTGATAGAAATGTTTTTGATAGGAATATTGTTTTAATTATAAGGACAAATACACGTAGACAGCTGTTGTGTAGTGAGGTGGATGGCAATGTGAGTGAGTATAATGCGTGTGTTGCTAACGGAAGAACGAAGAAAGATATTTTAAGCACAGAATACAGCAATCAAAATGTTATAATAGTTTAAAAAATAAAGTTTGTCCATGTGTCAATCAAATATTTCAATTATTAAATCGATTTAATTGAAATTCAGTTGGGTGCACCTTTTCCGGACACCGTGTATATTTGTTACCTTAAAAAATGAGATTAAAAATATTCGAGAACGGCCCCTCAACCCTGGGTAGGTTTTTTTCGGCCCTATTTTACTCCCTCATCATTTACTTGCACCCCCTCCTCATCAAAAAAAAAAAAAATGGAGAGAGTTTTGTGGATTTTATTTAACGCTTTTCGGCGTTTTCGCAGCTGAGACTTTTCCCGCGCATTTTTTTTTTTTTTTTTTTCCTTTTCTTCTTGAGGAAATGTGGCGCGCGGCGGAAGTTAAGAAGAAAGAGAAAAAGAAGACTTTAATAGAAGATGGAAATCGATTCACTTTTACTACAAAAGGTGTGTGTGTGGGGATGCTATTATTCCTCCTCCCTCATTCCCTAACCCCGCCCCCTTCACACTCCCCCAGCCCCCCTCCCTGTTTTATCTTTTATTCATAAACTCAACGCCATTCGCATCTCTCTTTATCCTTCATTTCGGCCTAATATTTACAATTTTCGGCCCCCCTTTTTTTAAACACTTCGGCTCATCAATCAACCTGGGTTTTTTTTAAATTTATTTGGTTTACTCCGAAATACACTTAGATCTCTCGCTTTTAAATTTCAAGATACGTTTTCATTACAAAAAAAAAAAAAAATACTGCGTTTATTCTCATTTCGGCCCATTTGTAGCCATTTTCGGCCGTTTTTAAATATTTCGGCCCATTGATTAATGAATACAATGTAATGAGATTTGTTTTTACTAAAATCTCGCTTTGAATCTTAGATACGTTTTCATTAAGAAAAAAAAAAAACCGCGTTTACTTTCATTTCGGCCCATTTGCTGCTGTTTTCGGCCGTTTTTAAACATTTCAGCCCATTGATTAATGAATAATGAGTTTTGTTTTCGCTAAAATCTCGCTTTGAATCTTAGATACGTTTTTATTAAATAAAAAAAAAATAGAATTTTTTCTTATTTCGACCCAATTTTTAGTAATTTTCGGCCCTTTTTAACTCTTCGGCCCCCCCTTTTTTTTTTTTTTTTGACATTTCGGCCCAACGATTAACGATACGTTCGTTTCCTGTTCAAAACATATAAAAATGTTATTCTTAGTATTATTTCCGGTTCGTGACGTACTAATTGGCTGGGGCTCGCAAGGAGAGTTTCATCTTTAAGCAGGGGGTGGGCGTGGCTTGCTTAAGTAAACGCAGCACAATAACAACAACAATGGCGCAGAAGAAGAAATAATTCCTCAGAGATGCGCGGAAGAAAAACTCATTTTTTCTTTCCCCCCACTTCAATCACCCCCCCCCCTCTCTCATCCTCTCATTTCCCTTATTTACCCCCCCCCCCCCCTCCCCCCTCTCTTCTTCGTTTCAATTAGAGAATAGAAATGAGTTAAAGTTAAAGTGTGATGACGTATATTAAGGGTGGGATGAATTTTTTTTTTTTTTTTTTGGCGGGAAAAAGTGTGTAGATGTGTAATTATTATTATTCGAGTAGGGTGAATGGAGCAGGTGATGCCAGACGAGTGGGTGGTGATGCCAGATGAGAGCAAATTAGCGCAAAGTTAACGCTTATTTTCTTTATTGGCGTCAGTGGGGGGGGGGGGGTGGGGGGGGGGATAAGTGGGCGGAGTTAATGATGAGGTGTTTTCAGGGGGGGGGGGGGGTTGTTTGGGTGTGTGTGTAAGGAGGAGGAAAAAGGGGGGGGGGAGGGGGAGACGAGTTTGTTATTAAAAAAATTGTCGCTGTTATTTTTAGAAATCGTTTTTTTTTGAAGGGTTTGAAAAACGTTCGTTATAACGAATATACCGGCATTGTTATTTTTTTTTAATATTATTTTAATTAAATAAAATAAAGCGTCGATAGAACGAAATTTTTGATGTAACGAGATTATTATTTTTTTTTTTAACGCGAAAAGTGATTTAAATTTTCGATTTTAGTAAAATAAACGTCGATATAATGGACATTTTGATATAACGAAATTTATTTAAATTGGATTTGAAATTTTTTTTGATTTTATTTTAATTAAATAAAAAAAATAATAAAGCGTCGATAGAACAAAATTTTTGATACAACGAGATTATTATTTTTTTAAACGCGAAAAATGATTTAAATTTTACGATTTTAGTAAAATAAACGTCGATATAACGAAAATTTTGATATAATGAAATTTATTTAAATTTTTTTTTTTTTTTTTTTGATTTTAGCTAAATAAAATAAAACGTTGATAGAAAGAAATTTTTGATACAACGCGATTTTTTTTAAGACAAAAAGCAAATAAAACTTTTAATTTTGGGTAATTTTAAAAAGACGTTCGATATAACGAAATTTTCTAAAGGAGTTTAAAATTTTCGATATAGCGAATTTATTTTTAACACAAAAATTGATTGGAAATTTTCGACTTAATTTTAGTAAAAAAAAAAACTTCAATATAGCGAATTTATTTTAAACACGAAAATTGATTGAAAATTTTCGACTGAAATTCAGTAAAAAAAAAAACCTCGATAAAACGAAATTTTTGATACAACGAATTTTTGAGTACAGTACCCATAACGAAAGATTTCTCCATCTTTATTTTTTTAATTCGTTATACAGAGATTTAACGCATTCATTTTAAAGACGGTGGTGTGGGTGGATGGGGGTTGAGGGTTGAAAGGGTTATGCAATCACGTGACTTGCTCTTTTCTATGGAACTCAAAAATTTCCCTTTAAAAGAGAATGTGTTTGTTAAATGTCAAAGTTCGCGCGAGAAAGATGTTTTTTTTTATGAATAATCAATAGCCGAGAGAGACTGAAGAGTGGCACCAGAGAGATATAGGAGAGGGTGCGGGGGTGGTAATTACCAGGGGGAGGATTATTAATTGAAAATGAAAGCATAATATTTATATTAAAATTCAATTAAAAAAAATTTTTTTTTAAAGATTACTTAATTCACCTCATTGTTTACATTTTGAATAACAAGACTTGTCCAACGCTATAAGCATAGGACTAGTCTGCTCTTTTAACTTAGTATTTTTTTTTTTTTTAACTTAATATTCGATTTCAAAAATTTTCAATTAATTTTTGCAGTGGATTATTTTGTTTTTAAATAGCTCATTTTTCAAGGGAGTAACACGACAACCTCTTTCAACTCCGCGTATAACGAGGGATTTCATATGTGTGGCAATAAAAAAAAAGTTATTTTTAAAATGTCAAATTTCCAAATGTCAACAACGGTTTTCGTCTCTGGTTTTATATTAAAAAAAAAAAAAAAAAAGTTATTTGATCCCCGAATTTTTTTTATTTATTTTTTTTTTTTTGATATTATTGTATTGCCTGAAATTGACACTCACACCTTCCCTCCGTTTGCGCGAAGAATCTTCTCAAATAAAAGTTTTGGAGCAGTCAAAATTAACTGTAGTTTTTTCCCTTCCTCCCCATCTTTAACCCTCCCTCCATTTGCGCGAATCTCGAGGAAAACGAAAACTCTGCTTAAATTTCAGTTTTAAATTAAATAATACGTCATTGATAACATCTCGATTCGCGTAAAAATATCTTTTAATTTAATTTTTTTTAAAAAAAATATATACGAAATATCAGTTTACGCAAACGGATATCTCAGGATGTAGTTTTTGTTACAAAAAAAAAAAATAAAATAATAATAATAATAATAATAAAAGTAAAATGAGAAAATATGTTCATTTTTTTTTCCTTTTTAATTGTTAAAAATGTTATTAATTTTTTCCTAAAAATGTTTTTATTTTCTCAAAAATTTCTTAATTTTTTTTTTTTTTTTAGTTTTTTTTTAAATTCCTTAAAAAAAATGTTTGAATTTCCGTAAAAATTTACAGTGTTTTTAAACCTTTTTCTAAATTATCCTAAAAATTTTGTTAAATTCCTTAAAAATTTTCTAATTTTTTTTTTTTTTAATATTTCTAAATTTAACTGAAAATCTCTCACTTCTGTTAAAAATTTTGTAAATTTTTGGAATGATTTCGTCAACTTTCCTTAAAATATTTGTTTAATTTTCTTAAAACATTTCTAAATTTTTTTTTTTTTTTAAAAATTTTGTTAATTTTTGGAACAACTTTAATGACCTTCCTAAAACATTTCTTACTAATTATATTGTCCTTAATTAATATTGTAATTAATTTTTTTTTTGGAGGTTGCGCAATAAATGAGTGAAAATGATGTAACTTTGCTTTGTTGTTGGAGGGTGGAAGGGTAGGAAGAGGGCCAAAACTATCTTTTACTTCCGGGAGTAGTTCTACTCCGCATTCTTCATTTTTATTACCTGGGGGCCCAATAAAATTTCGGGGGTTCCCAGCAAAGCAAAATCCGGCACTGTTTCACCGGTGAAAACTCGTAAAAGGTTTGGAAAGAAAAGGTGTTGAAATTGTGCTTGGCAGGTTCACAAGGAGTGATGAGGGAGTGATGGGGAGTGATAGTGTGAATGGGAGTGGTGGTGGTGGGGGAGTGATGAGATTAAAATGTCAAAAGACGAGGCTGACAGTGTTGTCGGTCGCAGTCCTCATTTTTCACAATACCAATAATAAAATATTCTCTCCTTGTGTGTCTCAATTGGCATGTGTTTTTATTTGTTTGGCGCGCGACTGACGCAATCCAACACTTTCCCGCGCTTTCTCAAGCCAAAAAAAAAAAAAAAAAAAAAAAGGTTCGACACCAATTTTTTTTTTATTATTATTACTTTACAATTTATTTATTTATTTTTTATTTATGTTTAGTTGGCGAGTGATATCGTTTCATTTTTATGCGACCAATTTTGATGGCGGTCCAAAAAAAAAAATGTACCTATATTTTTTTTTTATACGCTCAGAGTTTAAGGAGTTTCGCTATTTTTCGGTCATTTTTACGGTTTATTTATAGAGGTTAAGGGGGAGGCGCAGGGGGGTTCTATTATGGAAAGATAGAGAGAGTGAGAGAGGGTTTCGTATTGAAATGTCAAAAGCTGATAAACTCATAAGGTTTTTCTGAATTTACAGATAAAAATATATACAGGGTGTCCCGGGAAAAAAGTGCACTCGGTAAAGATTTTAATGACACTTGAAAAAACTTTAGCAGTTGACATATTAAAGACTTTTTTGTTTAATAGGGATTTTTTTGCTTGATTACAATTTTTTTTTTATTGATAGGGATTTTTTTTATTGATGTAAGAGATTTTTTTTATTGATAGGAATTTTTTTATTGATAAGAAATAATTTTTTTTTTATTTAATTTTAGAGAGATTTATTTTGATCTGTAGCGATTTTTTCTGATTTATAGGAATTTTATTGATTGGGATTTTCTAAATTGATAGGGATTTTTTTATTGATAAGAGATTTTTTTTATTGATAAAAAGTTTTTTTTTTTTTTGATTTATAGGGATTTATTATTGCTAGGGATTTTTTCATCAATAGGGATTTTTTCATCAATAGGGATTTTTTCATCAATAGGGATTTTTTTGACTGAAAGGGAATTTTTTTAATTGATTGGAATTTTTTTAATTGATTGGAATTTTTTTAATTGATTAGGATTTTTTTTTTGATTGAGATTTTTTTATTGATAGGGATTTTTTTTGACGGAAAGGGAATTTTTTCGGATTTATAGGGATTTTTTTAAAATTGATTAGGATTTTTTTGTTGAAGCCGTTATGTAGTGAGGTGGAAAAGGGGGGGGGGGGGGGAGCACAGTGAGTGAGCATATTGCTTTTGTTGAGACCGGAAGAGGATATTTTTAAAATTTTCCATGCGTCATTCACATACTTACATTATTATAAAGATTTAATAATAATTTAGTTGGGTTCATTTTTTTCCCGGACACCGTGTATATAAAAATGGGTTTCTAACCGAAAATACAAAATATTATATTATATTTATGCATTGTGTTCGCTATTAAGATAATCGAATGAATTTATTCGTTCGAAAAAAAAAAAACGATATCTCCCAATCACCCGACCACCAACGATAACAAAATATCGATATTTATATTTGAACATTTTTTGGTTAACAAAAAAAATATACATATTTTTGGGTTCAAAAATCGAATTATTTTTGGTTAAAAGAGGAGAAAGTCGATCGCGTAAAACGCGGCTACTGGTAATTAAAAAATAAATAGTTACTAAAATATTTAAGAAAAAAAAAATTAATTAAAAAGAAGAACGTTGGTTAACTTTAACGAAATTGTTTAAATTATAATTAAACGAACGAAAAAACCGCTGCGGGCTATTACATTAATAATGTAAAAATAAATAAATAAATAAATAATATTATTAGAAGGGCCGGAAAATAATAAAATTAAATTGATAAACGTAAAATAATAATATTAAGGGAACCGGAAATGAGTAAAAATAATATTCCCAGGCTATAAAAGATCAAATGAAAATGTCATAAAACACTTTTCAAATATTATTTCGCAATCATTTTCTTCTCATACAAATTTTTTTTTTCGAACTCTTATTTTTTAAAGCTAATAATTATTATTTGTTAAGCGCAAAAATTTCTACGCGTGAATTACGTTTTATAAACGTTATTTTTTTTACCGTTAATTTCCTGTGAATTATTATAATTTGGCTCATTTCTAACGTGTTACGCTATCGAAAACCGAATAATGTGGGAAAATAATATTTATTGTTATTTTTTCTATGTTTAACAGTTTAAGCGAGGTTTGCATAGGGCGAGTAGTGATTTTTATTGGTGGAGTAACAGTTAACGAGATGGCTGCAAAATGACTGTTATATTTTTGCAGAAAAATCTATTATGTCTACATTCATAAAAAATTATAATAATAAAACTTGATATTTACGTTTCCCTCGCAAAATTAGCAAACGATAAAACTACTCGGCCGAGCTACTCACTTTTTTGTTTAATTACATTCGACTCGCCCAAAAACTTTCTCCTGACTGAGAAATCGCTAAAACTGAGTATGCGAGAGTATTTTTTTTTAATTTGCTAGTCTACTTGCTCGTTCACTCGACCTGTGTAAACCAAAATACTAGTCGCTTTTTACTTCACTCGCCCAAATACTCTCAATTGTATTCAAAAGCGAACTCGCTCAACTTGTCGAGTTTCCGTGTTGCTTGTCTACTCGTCTATCTAAAGCACCACACTCGCCTAAAAACTCTCTCCTATTTACCCGACTGCGAACTCAACAGACGAGCCTCGGACGAGTAACTATTTTTATTTTCTAGCTCGCCCGTTTTTACTCGACTCGCCCAAAATAATTTTCATCTCATTCAACAGCCGAGTAACCGGTTTGTAACTCCTATTTTTTTTACTCGCTACTCCACTCGCCCTTTGACACAGCTCCCCCGTGTAAAAGCACCACGCTTCTCCACTCAACACGTTCAAATACTCGCTCTCACTCGATCGCCAACTCGTCCGGTTTACTCGCCAAGTTTAACCCATGCTTTAAAGCTCATTTTCACTCGATCGCCAACTCGTCCGGTCTACTCGCCCAGTCTAAACCGCGCTTTAAAGCTCATTTTTTTGTTGAAGCGCAGCAAACATTTACTACGTTTAAATTAGCGTCATTTTCTAACGTTACGCAAAATGATTCAACGTTACTAATTAAGAGAAATGTTCTCATAGTTTGCGAAATTAACGCTAATTTTTTCTCCCCCTTTAAAAAAAAAAAAAACAAGAAAAACTAATGACACACACACGTGTTACCTTATAATATTCTCTCTCTCTCGCTAATTATCCCTCAACGTTAAATTAGGCCAATATCACATCGTGAGCCGCCGACAGCTGACGTCATTAATTTACGTTTCCGGTGAACGGTGGCAGAAGAGAGACACACACACACACACACGGAGCGCAACGTATATTGATAACACACAACGCGTTTGGAAAAACAAAACAATTAAAGCTTATAATATTATTCTCTCACCTAAACTATTCCAGTCGATGAGTTGATTGCGTCGACTCCTCTCCTGCAGCAGCCAATCCGGTGGCGGCGGGGTGGAAGGAGGAGGTGGTGGTGGTTGTTGTTGTAGGGGCGGCTGGGGAGGGGCGTGGGGGTTGCAGCCGCTGAAACGCTGCCGCACGTACCGATCCACGTCGAAATCCGAATGTTCTACTTGAATGCGATTCACGTTACTCTCTTCGCCGCCGCTGCCGCCGCTGGAGGATGCGGAGCAGTTGAACGTCACTTCCGACACGTTTTCCGCCGACGAACTCAGCAGCTCGCTGTGCTGGTTGTTGCTGTTGCTGCTGCTGCTGCAGTGGTGGGGTGATGATGATGACGTGGTGACGACGCTGTCTCGGTACTTCCACGACGTCCCTTCACCCGACTGCTGCTGTTGTTTGACGCCGCCGCTGCCGCCGTTCACTGCCACGCACAGCCGGTTCGACGCTGGGGGCGCTCCGACCCAACTCTCTACACGCGGCGAATGGAGAGAGAGAGATGGATTAATTAAAGAGAGATAGAGGAGAGAGAGCGTAATTGTGACGTCGTGAGAGCGCTTTAAGAGCGTCAACAAATCGCCGGAAATGAAAGTGGGCGGGGTTTTGATTTGCAGCGTCGAAGATGATGTGGATTTTTTTTTCTCTTTACTGTAGATTAAGTTTCCGGTTTTTAAATTATAGCTTCCGGCTGGGTTTTTTTTTAATTGTCTTAATTTCCGGTTTTAATTTATTAATTGATGAAAATTAATTCTTAATTAATATATTTTTTTTTTTTTGATATTTTCCGGTTTTTAATTTTTTTAATTTCCTGGTTTATTAATTAAGCGTAAAAATGTTAATTATTATTATTATTATTTTTTGATATTAACGATATTATAAATATTATTTTTTGGCGTATCATTGGTTGATTTTAGCTTTACAAAAATAATATTAATTATGAAAACAGAATTAATTTTAACCATACAGTAATTAATTAATTGCGTGAAACAACCCCGTAATAATTTTTAGATGCTAATTTATGGAGGGGAAAAAATAATATTTAAATATTGTAGGCTATTCTTAAATTTTTTTTTTTTTTTTTAAATAATTTTTTAATATTTTTGGTTTTGGATTTATTCATTAATTAAGCCTAAAAATATAATTTTTTTTGGAGATTTTTAAATTGAAAACCATAAATTTTCAGAAATTTAATTAAATTAAGGATTTTTTTTTTTTATAAAAAAATGTAAAAAAATTAAGATTGTGGTGTAATAAATAAATTAAGATTGTGGTGTAATAAATAAATTAAAGATGGTTAATTAAGAAATAAAATTAATTTTTGTTTTAATATACACGGCGTCCGCGAAAAAAGTTGCACCCAACAGAATTAGTTTTAAATATTTTCAATCTGGGACATTGAAGAAGGGCGCTAGGGTATGAGAACTCTAATCAAGTTGTAACGAAACATTGAAAGGAGATAGTGAGTAGGTCTAATGCTGGTGTTGAGACCGGAAGTAAATATTTTAGAAAACAGAATAGAACAATTCCATGTTAAAAAAAAAAGTCATTTAAAAAAATATTTTCCACGTGTCATTAAAATATTTACATTATTAAAAGGGATTTCATACCAATTCAGTTGGGGGGGCAAATTTTTACGTACACCCTGTATAATATTAGGTTAAACTAACTTTATGATAGCTTCAAAGATTATGATTTTAGAATAAATAATTTTGAATGGTTCATTGAATAGATTTTTTGAGCAACCGGAAGCTTAAATTACGAGTGGTGGGTGTGATAAATGAAAGATTTGAGTGTAATTAAAAAGTAACGTGCAAATAGTTAGAATTTAAATTAAATATTTGTTTTTATTATAATTTTTTTTTTTATATAGCGAAACCAAAAAAAAAAATATATATATATATTACATGCAAAATTTATCGATGCATAGAAAAATATAAAAGTAAAAAAAAAATATGCAACACCGAGACTCGTGTATTACATTAATTTAAAATTAAGGAAGCGGAATAATGAAATTTTTTTTGCTATTGAGATTAAAAAATAAATAAATAACTACTATGTATGGAAAGGCAAACCTCGTGTAAAAGCCACGTGCATTAATTTTGTGACGTAAATATGAAAGCGTTTGTGGATGTTGACGTTGCATAGAATGATTATTATTATGATAAAAAAAAAATAACATTTATGCAACGCCAAAACTCGTGTAATACATTTTAATGTTTCTAGCTTTTCAATTATTTATTTTAAAAATAAATAAGAAAACTCTTTAAAAAGAAATGTGCAGCTTTTAGCGTTGCATAGAGTAATTATTTATCGTTAAAAAAAAAAAAAAGTATTATGGCACGCCAAAATTCGGGTATTACACGTATGATTGGTATAGCGTTGCATAGCAATAATTTAGACCCAAAAACAATTTTGTATGCAATACCAAAACTCGTGCATTACAATAATTATTAAGGTATCTTGCAATTTTGTCGATTTTAGCATTGCATAGAAAATTTATGCAATGCCAAAAGTTTTGTATTACATGAAAATAAATAAGAAAAAAAAAAGCTTTTTTTAAAAAAATAATTTTGCAGATTTTAGCGTTGCATACAAAGACAAAATAAACTCTTACGTCGTTTCCGTTTTCGCGATTTACCTATATTTCCGCTCAAATTGCTCCAGCTATTCTTCTTCTTCCGGGCCTCCTTCACCCACTCCGGACCCTCATCCTCTTCTTCTCCGCTTTCCCCGTTCTTCTTCTTCTTCCGGTTCACCTGCTGCAAAGTTTCTTCCAACTTCCGCCAGGTCTCGCTGGCGTAAAACGATTCGCGCTTCGACTCCATTTCCGGCTCGGCCCACCTTCGCTGCTTCTCTTTCAACCCGAACGGCAGTGACGTCATTTCGTCCTCCGAGCTCAGAAACATACTTCCGGTGTAGTAGCCCGGACTGCTCGATCTCCGACCGAAAGTGGAGGGCGAGGAGGTGGTGGTTAATAAGTCGTCGCTACTTCCGGTGGCGTCGGTGGTGGTCGTCGGTCTGAGCTTGAGCCATGGAGAAGAACGACGATCATCCGAGGAGTGATCCGTTCCACGATCCGAGATCTGCTTTCGTCGATCTGAGATTTGAGACAAGAGAAAAAGATAAGAGAGAGAAAATCAGAGCTTTGAATCGATCGATCAATCAGCGGAGTGGGTAGGGGCAGGGCCGGATTAAGGCCATGGTTTTGCAGGGGCGGAAATACAGGGTGGGGCAGCGAAAAGTACCTTATTTCAAAATGCAATAAAACCTTTTGGATTAATTAGAATTTTTTAATTTTTTTTTTATAATTTAGGTACTTATCTAAAGTTTTGTTTTACATAGATTTGAAAATGATATCAGGTAGGTGACGCCCCCATTGCTCACAAAGCTGAAGA
>JAQGAZ010001636.1:0-26334 GCA_034692225.1 Polydesmus complanatus
AAAATAAAAAAATTCTAGTTTATTAAATGGGTTTTATTGCGTTTCGAAATAAGAACTTTTCGCTGCCCCACCCTGTAATTATAATACTGTATGTAT
The DNA here is from genome assembly GCA_034692225.1 of Polydesmus complanatus. Taxonomy (NCBI): domain Eukaryota; kingdom Metazoa; phylum Arthropoda; class Diplopoda; order Polydesmida; family Polydesmidae; genus Polydesmus; species Polydesmus complanatus. The sequence continues at coordinate 97 of JAQGAZ010001636.1, forward strand.
TAAGGATTTTTTAAAAAAAAATGTTTAGGTTAAATTTTTTTTATTTAAATTTATTAATAAATAAATTATAACTAGAATCTACAAAGGATGAGCAAGATTGCTACGAGTTACAAGTATAACTGCTCCTACTTGTTTCTCTTGTTACTCTTAAAAATAAAACAATAAACAAAACAAAAAAAAAACTACAGTAAGTGACGTAACATGTTATAATTTATAAGTGGTTATTTTTTTATATAATTATGGCTAAAAATAATAGACTCTGCACCGTACCAATAATAATTTTATGGTACAAACTGCAGACAACACTGTATTATCTGCGGCGTACAGCACGCAATCCACCATTAAGTTTTTCGAAATGTATGGTAACCATTGATGCTTTATTGAGCACTGAAATAATTTAAACTTTTTCAATTGTTTTATCTCCCTCTCCCCTTCCTTTATCTTGCAAAAAATTAGAGATGTATCGTTGCAGATTACAAAAATATCAGCGAGTGAACAATATGGTTTTCCCAGGATAAAAATAATTTTTTTGCTATTCTTCCCGTTTCTTTTGTTTAATTTTAAATCATTGTTTTAGAGCAAAATGGCCAACTTTTTACAGCAAGATTTATAACAATAATTTTCTCAAGTTTGGTGCCACTTTATTTGATGACGCCTTCCTCTCGGCACGCCCCTGTGAATCCCGTGGCGATCTATTATAATCAATATTAAACGTATTTTATACTGCGTGTCCGAAATGGTACTACAGTGTATACAACTTCTACCTGCCACTACAAAAATGTAGCAAAAATAATAAGTTATAAATTGCGTCATTTAGTAATAATAAGCAAAATAAGTATTTTTTAAAAAAAAAAAATTATGAGTTTCCTTAAGTTTCTATAAATTTCTAGCTGGTTGCTATTCTAGTTTTTTTTTTTTAATAAATAACAGTCGAGAGTAGTGTAGTTATTTCTGAAACACCCAATATATTGAATATAAGCATTTATTGAAAAAATATTGGAGAATATGAAAGACAAATATTTAACTTTTAATTCGACGTTTTAAAAAAATATGTGGTGTGTTATTAACCCAACAATTAATTAGTTTCTAAACTACCGGTACATGATTGGGAATATTAGATTTATAAAAATTTATCTTCAAATAAAGAAAAAAAAAACTACAGTGTATTTCCTTTTCTAACTTAAGTGTATTTCTCCCAGAACATTAAAATCATTAGTTTCAATATCGGTATATCATACTCAATAAAAACGTATTGAGTTTTAATAATAACATAAAATACTGTAGTTTATTATTTAAAAAAAAGTCGGTATTATTTTTTTAATAGAGGGAGGAGATGAAAAAAAAAACGATGGAAAGAGGCGTCTATTTAAACATTTGAACGTTAGAAATACTGTTACAGTATTACAATGTTACTATGTAGGCTCATAGCTATAAATATTTTAAGTATATGTAGCTAAGGTAAAAAATTCAATAAAAAAAAATCAATTTATGATACCGGTACTGAGAAAAATTGCTTTTTGCCGATTTTTTTTTTAATAAACCTTCAAAAAACAACTTTATAAAAATATATAGTAACACCTTGCGATTTTAATGTCATAAAGCAAAATGGTTTCAATATTCAGTGTATCACTTTCGGTTTGGGACCAAATACAACAAACCAAACGGAAATCTAGGAAGAGGATGTGGATCTTCTTCCTAGTTTTTTCTTCAATACTAGCAATTTATCAAACAGCTAACATCATTTTTGCATTTCTTGAGTATGTCAAATGCAATTTATAGCCTACTTATAATGTGAAGTTTTATATTACTATATTCATCAAAACAAAATTTAAGAATTTTAAATTGGCAAAATTTTAAAAACCTGATAAATAAATATTCACTCACTTATTAATAAAAAGCTTTAGTATAAAGTTACTCTTGAATTTTATTATTATAATTGATGGTATTCTTGAATAGGCCTACACTGAATGTGTTTTAAAATTTTGAGCGCATAAAATGTTCGTATTAGTATTCAAGATGTAAAGCCACCGTTTTGAGAGAAGGAGAAAAGTACTAATAATAAGTATGAATATTTTTAATGAATCAAAGAGCATCAATGGAAGACATTGACACAATAGAGTGGATAGAAGATAACAATGCAGCGTTTACTATCTGCTTGGGAAATCCATCAAATTACGAATACATTGATGATATTACAAATGGCATTTTACTAAAAGTAATTTTATTATTACATTGTATTTTTTATTGTCTTTTTTTTCTTCTATTTCTTAAATATTTCAGTTGAAAAATATGGATTCTTCGTGTAATATGATCCCACCCTCACTGTTTTGTCTCTCCCTGTTGACTGAAAGGGAAAGATATGAAATAGGATATGATCTCGATGAATACTTGCAGCTATCACCTCATGAAAAGTGCGCATTTGAATTTCTTAGAAAAACATATAAACTTGTTATGTTTTATAAGTTGTCTTTTTTAAATATAGTATTTTAAACGGAAAAATCGAGATTATTTTTAACAACTTACAATATGGCAATTGTGTAACCAGAGAAATCATCACAATTAACGGTTACTATTATAATTACAGTATTAGAGTGTACGTAATTTAATGATGGGATAGAAAAGTGTTTTAGCTCAGCTGCTTATAACTTATGATAGTTGTCATTAAAATGTTTTAATCAAAAATTATTTTTTTAAAAAAACATTTCCTGAGAGTTTTATAAAAAATTTTAATGTACCGGGTGTAATAAATTAATTTAAACAATTTCAGTTTGTTAAGTATTAAGTAACATTGAAAGGCTGAGTTAGTAGATAATTTATTATAATGCTCGTTTTACTGCGTCTTTTGAGACCAAAAAAGACTATTTTAAATTTAGGAAAGTACAAGTAAACAGTAAAAAAAAGTATCAAAAGTGAAAGTTTTTTAAGTGTCTTAAAAAGATTTAATTCCAATTCAGTTATGTTCGATTTTTTTGTGTGACCGTAGCTATATTTGACCGTATTTATTAATCATTTTCATTTGAATCTCATCTAATTTTATTGAACCTGTACCGTAAGGGTAACATTTTATCTTAAAACTTTACTCACAAATATTATTTAAATAGAACAATATACATATATTACGTCGATACTTTCACCAACAAATGAAAGCATTCCAGCGGTCATTATTCACGAAAAAAGTACTGCGCCAGTCTTCAAACAAGATAATCTTATAAATACTAATCCTAGTAATAATTATGGCATTGCCTTATATTCTAAACAAGTATATTTTTGCTTAAATATTTAAACTAGTATTTAGATAATTTAAGTCAGCAATTTTTAGACAATTTATAAAGAAAAGTCGTGGCCTTACAGTAAAGCTTGCATAGATAGCCCAAGAACAATCAAAGGCTGGACAAACTTTAACAATGCAGATCATTATAATCAATCCATCTACAAGTTTTCAGTAGAAGTCAGAATTTCGTTTAATTATTTTTTTAATTTTATCCCTATAATTATTTACATTTCTTAATTTATATAGAGTTGCTCTGATAGATGTTTATATAATCTAAGTGTGACACATTGCAACTGTGTTTTACCTGGCTCAATGTTACAGCATAATGAGCGTAGACTACCTATATGCTTACGAAGTAAAACTGTTTGCTAAATAACTAACAATTTGTATAATTTTGCATTATTTGGTAAATTTAATTATATTCTAGTTTGCAATAAAATCCCAAAAATAACTTTGGAAAAACTTTGTAATTGTAAATCGTCTTGCAAGTAGGTTAAAACTTTTACATTTTTGTAACCCTAATGTAGTAATTTAATACATTTAATTAATAGTAATTTGGAATTTTTTACAAAGAATGGTGAATCTTTAACGAACATTGAACAATCCCAATTAGTTATAAATTTTAAATTAATGCATATACCATACTAATTTTTATAATAATTTTTTAAATAAAATTTATTTTTAGTATGATAAAAGTATCAATTGGTTCACACCTGGTTTGGGAAAAATGACAGTTGAAAGGCTTTATAAAAACCAGTAAACATTTCAACTTGTTCATTTAAAGTATTTTTAATTATGTTTAACATTTCTTTAAATAGAAAAGACAATTCCCGGAAATTATTTTTTTCAATCTTCATTTCAAAGACGTATATAACAGAAGTGAAAGTAAAAGTGCCACTAATAAAAGTAGGCTAAATAAATATGCAAAAGCGCGTTTTAAACTATAATCCAAATGATTATTTAACAAAACAAAAAAATAACATACCCGTATTTACTCGCTATAAGACGCACTTTTTTCTCTGTTATAAGATATCTGAGAAAAGGGTGCGTCTTATATTAAAAGGCGTTTTAACATAGAAAGTATTGGGGTTTTTTTTTCTTTTTCTACTTCGAAAGTTAGGTGTACCTTATAGACGAGTAAATACGGGTAATCAAATATTATCTCATTTTGCCCTTAAATTAACATTTTCTACGAGAAAACATTCAGAAATGGAGTTATTGACAATATTCTTTACGTGATGGGCGGTTTTATTTCATAAATATCTTTTTAACTGCTGCCAAGGAGCAAGGAACGATTCCATGCTATATTAGACGGCTAAACGTCAAAGACACAGTAATCAATAAAAATAAAATTAATTTTATTTTTTATACTAATTTTATTTAATAACCGTATAGACTATTATTGAAATACACATGTACATGCTTTATTTAATATAAAAAAAAATTATTTTGATATTTTCAAAGTTTTAAATTTAATAAGTATTTATTCTACAGCTGGAAGAAGTTTTAAGTACAGTTGGTGGAATTTGGGGTTTATGGATTGGTCTGTCTAGCAGTATATTATATTTTGAAAGAATTGAAATGCTAGTGAAATTATTATCTCCTGCTAAGGCCATCAAATCTTGCAGAAAAAGCTTTTATTGTCTTCATATGTCTGTTAAATATGTAGGATTACTTGTAATAGGAGGAGCATTCATCTGGCAAACTTATATTGTCATCCACCAATACTTTAAGTAGCTTAAACTAATTACAAGGTGTTTTTCAATAAAAAGTTAATAGGCCTAATGATGTTATTTTTTTTTAATTTTAAAGGTTTGAAACAATAAGCATTGTGACAACTGAATCTCAAGATTCGTCGAGTTTTCCAACAGTGTATGTGTGCTCAGGGACATTATTATATTTTAAAAATTTGGATTTGAAAAATAATGCCGATTTTGACAGCAAAATAAAATACTTTCAAAGAACTATACCTGAATTTAACGTTTTAGGTGTAAAGAAATTAACTTGAGTGCAAATTTACAATTAACGTAAATAAAATTATAGATACATGCATTTAGAAAGAAAATTCACCAACAATGTATTATAACTCAGCATTTACCAATGAACAAAAATTGTCATTTGTTCCAAAAGTAGAGGATTTTATTGTGGAATGCGAACTTTTCACAAATAACAAATTAAAATTTCCTTGCAGGTAAAAAATAACTTTTTAAAATACACACTATATAATTTTGTATGTATGGTATGTACACAGTATATGTACTGTATAAATAATTAAAAGAATTTATCATAATTATAATATAAACATGGTTTTAATTAATTTTTTTAAAGGTTTGACAACGTGACTTTTATTAGGCCCTGGTATTCTTCTTTTTATCCTACTATTTGTGCTGTTATAAACCCACAAAATTCGTTAACAAACAACTCTAAAAACATTATTTTTACTGGTAAAAATTTGTTGTCTTTTTTATATAAATATTATATGAGTGGTGCAGTATTTAAATTGTTTTTTCTTTCTAATTATGGTTTTTAAGATTTAAAAATGCGTATGGCATTTCCTCGTGGTGAACCTCGTGTTTCATCACATTTGCATCATGACATATCGTTTGATCCGTTTATTATATTATCTAATTACTATTGGCAAAAATTTGATGAAATATCCAGCGCTAACTTTGCAGTTGAACCAGGAGATTTATTGGATGTTACATTTTCATTGGTACAGTAACTTTATTAGTGTTTCAAAATAAAGTGAAGCCTTTAATAAATAATACATGTTATACCTTGCCTAAAAAATACATGCCTTATTTTAAATGATAAACTTTAGACGGAAACCAGAAGACTTCCACATCCTTATCCGTCCAAATGTACAAATGGGAACATTACACATTCTTCTTTGTCTAAAGAAAAAAGTATTTTTAGGGGAAATGTTAGCTATTCATACACATACAAGGTTGTAAATGCTGAATATAATGATTAAACCCATACCTCGATATATGGAACTTCGTTTTACAACCTAATTTCCAGGAACCGATAAAGGCCGTATATCGAGGTATGGGTGTATCACTCATATCTGCTGCGATAGAGTTTGGTATAATTTATCTGTGGAGATGCTGGAATTCACTACTGTACTGTATTAGGGAGGTTTCGGTAACAAAACCGTTATTATAATACAACGAGTGGTCCACGTAAGCTACCGCCTACCTGAACAAAATAATTAAATAACATTTAAAAAATAAATAGGCTAATTAAATATCATTTACAGAAAATAAAAAAAAAAAAACCGTTTGGAGAGTTTTTTTTAAAAAACAAACGTTTCAAAATTAAACAAAAAAAAAAACAAAAAAAAAACAAATATAACTCTGGTGGGCCACTGTAATATTTAATGTTTTATCGTTTTATTGTACAGTAATATCGATTTTGTTTCTGAAACCTCCCTATTATTATAGGCTACTGTAATTATGATTTTTTAGCGTAGACCGTTTACGTTTGCGCGCATTTTAAGTTTAAGCATGTGCATGCATTCTAAATTACTTTCAAAATTAACTTACAATCTGTGTGGATCAGTTCAACTTAAGCCAACACGAGAGGAGCCTATAAGCTATAAAATAATAATAATGATTAGGGGAAAATCTGGGGCCGCCCCTTCAACCGCAAGAGCTTTCAAAGTTAATTACAGTATTACTGTACCAAAAACGTTAGCTCCCTAAAGCAAAAGTAGAGCTTACTGGTACTTCGTAAATATCAACAGTTAAATACAGTATTATTGTTAGAGGGGTTTTAGTAACTTACTTTGATTGCTTTCTTTAAAGTATTGTAATTTTAATAAGTTTACGAAATTTCCAAGTACATGTAGTAAGAAAAGTAATTAGAACTCTGAATGATTTTTATAGGAATGTCTTCAAATATGTTTAAAAAAATATGTGACAGTTGTCCAAAGTAATTTTGAAATAGAACTGCTCAATGTTTAGTTATACGTACTATCTTTAATGTTTTTTTTAAAGTGACTGAAGCATTGAAAGAATGTAACTGTCAAAAGCCTTGCAAGTAAGCACAATATCTATCTTTTAAACCTTAATACCAGAACGCTGATTTAAAGTAAAAATTATCTAAAACAATTATTAAGGTATTATATTACATGTAGTACCAAATTTATTTCAAAATTTTGTTTATTTATTTTAAATATGTCCAATGTTATTTAGCTTTATTTGTTCATCAAAAAGTCATTTTCAAATATTTATAAAATAGAATTTTTTATTTAGAGAAAAGGAATACAAAATTAACATTCAAGAACAAAAATATGTCTTTAAACGAGTAAGTTTTATGGCATTTGACAAAATTAATGAACTCATACCTAACAAGTTTTTTTTTTTTGTATTTTTGGCTAAATAAGAAACCAAGCAAAAATCAATTTGATGATGTGGAACAACTTTTAAACTATTTATGGTAAATATTTTAAAAATTAATTTAGAAATATTTTTACTTAAAACCGGTAATGGTTAATTGTACAGGAATGGAACAGCTGTGGTTCACATTCGTAGAGAATCTCCAGAAATGAAAGTAGTGTTTGAAAAGCCTGTAGTTGATGTAGGCTACATTCTTTAATAATAAATTAGGACCGTAAGCGGTTTAGAACATTCTATTGGTTTTTGTAGGATTTTTCCTTGGTTGGAATAATTGGAGGGCTTTTTGGAATATGGATAGGACAATCCATATTATCTTTCATTGTAGAACTACAATTGATATTTGCATTAGCGTTTGAAACATTTAAAAAATTTAGAAAGGTATCTGTAAAATTCAATAATTGATTTAATTTTGCATCCTTTTAAAAAATATATACGTGAATATTACTGTCATATAATAACAATACGGTTATGTAGAAATAACTTAACACAATAATTACGATTAATTGAATTAATACAACAAATAGCATGTTTTAAATTTTATCATAAAAAGCATATATAGACTACTGTATTTACACTTATACTTTTTTGCCTGTAATTTTAATATTGTGAACATAAATTTTGTTGTCAAAAGGGGTTACAACCATAGTGGTGTAAGTCAAATTTTTGAAAAATATTTTGTAAGTGCAGAAAAACTATTCTGTACATGTTAAACTACCTAAATAAATTGTGAAGTCAGTCATAATTTCATAAACTCCCTACAACACCAACAGTTACTGATGAAAGCACACGTTTGATAGGTAAATGAAACAGCAGTTATGGTGTCAGAAGTAGTGGTTTAAGTAAGACTTAAAAATATGACTTACATCACTATGGCGCCTGCACATTAATTAAAATTAATACTTAATATACAGTATAATATAATAATACTTGTATAATTAATATTATTATGCAAAAAATAATGCAATTATGCAGAGGATGAGTTATAAATTCTTAATTTTTAATTGAATCCTTACGTTAATTTATATTTTTAATTGTTATTTACACCGGTATTTAAAATAACAGAAACAGAACATCTTTCGAGCAAAAAATATATACCGGTAAAAAAAAAAATGTAATTTAAAGATAATGCATAAGCCTACAGGAGTTTGTTTGTTATACACATGGCTGCGGATAGAATTACAGAATTTTTAACGTAAGCACAATATTATTTTTAAACTTTAAAGTTACCGGTATTAAAATTATTTCTCCTCAATTGTTCAAATATATACTAAATGTCATTAAAATTTAACTGTTTTAATCTTAACTATAGTACTGTAGTGACTAATTTAATCCAAATAATAATTAAAAAATATCTATTTTAATTAATCCAAACTATAATAACATCTATTTTAATCCAAAATATAATAACATCTATTTTAATCCAAAATATAATAATATCTATTTTAATCCAAACTATAATAGTAACTGTTTTAATATTAGTTATTTGGATTCAAATTATTTTTTATTTTCTAATACATGTAATAAACTGTAGCCTACCAGATAAACATCGGTGTCGATAGAGTAAAATGTGCGGATACCGCTGGACCATACTCTTAATTCTTATTTATTTCCTTTTAATTTTCCCAATGCAAGTTAAATATTAGCTTATTAAATATTCAGAAACTACTAAAAATACTTTATGCAATTTCCTAACGGAAGTGATGTAAAAATTCGATTAAAATTTACATTTTTTATATTTTTCTAACAGGAAATTTATTTAACATAAGTTTTTTATTAAAAGAAAAAGTCAATCGAGCTTAGAAAAGCGTTAGTAAAATTAAAGTTTTGAAATTTTTTTCTAAAAGTTATTTGAATTTTTTAGTTTGACCATTTGAAGGCCACATGCGCAAATAACGATTAATTTACCACTTTCGTAAATGGATATTGAACAGCAAATTTCTATTAAAAGGAAATGCGATACGTTGAATGCAAATTTGAAATATTTACTTAACATGCTACAAGCAAATAAATTTTTTTTTTTAAAAAAAAACTTTGTCACTACGGCTACACATTTCACGGTCTATACAATTTCTGAAATGACTAAAAAGTTTGCTTTATGATTTCCTGTAGTTACTGTATTAAAGATTATTACATATTACATGTACGAGTGTAATACAAAATTTATCGTTACTTGGGCTGTATGATTTCTGCGGCTGTTGTGCCGCTTAGTTTGAGAATCACACGCATCAGAGAACACATTTTAAAATATAAAAGAAACAATAAATAAAAAAAACACAGTAAACGACGTTACATGTTATAACTTATAAGTGGTTATTTAAAGTATATTACGGTTTTATGATTTAAAAAAAAAAAAGACTTTGCGTATTGTCATTAGCGTTCGTACAGCACGCCATCCTTCATAGTGATCATTAAGTCTTTCTAAATCATGAAAATTATCTATGTATTTATGGCAACCGTTGATATAAATTAGTGAGGGAAATAGTAACAAGTAAATAAATTAAATAAGACAGACTTTATTAAAGTGCCCTGCAGCACCCCAACACTGGCAAATGGCAACAAGCCATTAGTTTATTGGAGCTACCATTTTTCATAACGGCATTTTCTCCGAGAAGTTTGCTTAAATTATTAATCCTAAAACAGTGAGTGCTGATCTTAAAAAGATAATTAACTAATTTACTGTACGCTAAAACTAAAAAACAGAATTAAAAAGAATTTATTCTCGTAAAATTTTTTATTATCATTAATCATTAACATCGTCAGCAGCAGGCGTCACCATTAGTGCCGGTTCGTTTTATTGATAAGTGATTGTGTACCCGCGTTGCTTTCACAGTTGCTATGATAGTTAGGATAAGTTTTCAAATAAAAATTTATTTTATAAAAATAAATAAAAACTATTTTATTATATTGCTATTTTTTCACCTTGTTAAAAGCAACTGATCAATAAACCTTGAAAAATTAAACTTTATAAATTTGACACCTCGCTTTTCAGCAACATACTGTAGAAGAAATGGCTACGATATTCAGCACATCTCTCTCAGCTTGGGACCAAATCCAGCAAACTAAGCAAAAGTCTAGGAGGAGGATGTGGATTATTTTCTTAACATTTGCTTCAATAGTCGCTATTTACCAAACAGCTGGTGTCATATCTGCATATTTTGAGTATTGTATATCAGTAATTTATACAGAAAACGTTAATTATACAAGCCATTTTTTGATTTTTTCACTTTTTTTTCCCCTTAGAAATTATTTAAAAGCATTATGATTCTATTGATTCTTTCTAAAAAGACTATTGCATACAACTTTATTTTTTAAAATGCGAACGTATATCGTTTATGTGTTTATTAGCCAATTTAACCTTATAAAAATAATTCTTTTATCAGAAAACACGACAAATATCCATTTTTTTAATATATATTTTTATGTATGGGCTTTGGGAAATTTGACGAAGGCGCGGATCACCAAATTGTGCTTTACTTGGCAACTTTCAATAATCAAATGCATTTAATGCAAATTAACAAATTTATTATGGGATAAAAGTATTTTGATTCTTTTTTAAGGACATGAAAAATGCACTGTATTGTTAATTTAAAATTGAATTAAATCTGAAAATGTTTCCAAAATGAAGCTTCCTCAACAAAACAAAAATAATTAAAAATTTTAAATATTTTTTTAAATATTAGTGTGCCAATGACAGATTTTGACACTTTTGAATTAATTGAAAAAGAGAATTCAGTGTTTACTTTTTGTTTGGGAAACCCAACACATTACGACTACATTGATGATATTACAAATGGAATTTTAATAAAAGTAAACGATAAATGATATAATTTTTTTAATTGACATTCACAACGATGTCATAAATGTTTTCAGCTGAGAAATATGGATTCTTCGTGTAGTATGATTCCTCCATCACTCTTTTGTCTCTCTCTATTGACTGAAAGAGAAAGATTTGAAATAGGATATGATCTCGATGAATACTTGCGGCCATCACCTCATGAAACGTGCACATTTTAATTTCTTAGAAAAGCTTTATCTTATCAAATTTTTTTAATTACCGATATAGTATATTAAATGGAAAAACAGAGTATATTTTTAATAACTTAAAATATGGCAATTGTGGAACCCGAGAATTCCCCAATGCAAACCGTTAATATTACATTCAGAGTGTAGGCAACATAATTTAATGATAGAATAACAAAATTAGTTTTAACTCAACAATTTTTAAGAGGATATAATGCATTAAATGTTAAACTATTAATTTTCTTTTTGTTATTTATTTTTCTTGAGAACTTCGTGTAATTTATTAGTGCAAATATTACTTTGTCACAATAAGCTTTTAATAGTTACTTGTGAAATTTTAATTTAGTGTTTTGTTCATTAATTTTAATTCTATCATTAAATTATACCCCGACACCGTGCGCATTGCATTTTATGTTAAAGTTGCATTCAATTGCGTGTGATTTATATACAGTATATAAAGATGAAATTATAACTATCATTCTGCCAACAAATAATAGCATTCCATTGATTATTATTCACGAAAGAGGAACTGTTCCTGTTTTCAAACAGGATTTTATTGTAACTATTCCCAGTAATAGTTACATTACTGTTGCTTCTAAACAAGTACATTACATCTCAATTTTTCAAGCATTTAATGTAGTATTTAGATAATTTGAGTCAATGATATTTAGGTAATTTATAAAGAAAAGTCATGGCCTTACGGTAAAGCCTGTATAGAAAGTCCAAGAACTATCAAAGGATGGACAAATTTCAACAGTGCTTATAATTATAATCAATCGACCTACAATTTTTCAATAGAAGTAAAAATTCCGTTAAAATCTATTGCTGTTTTTTTTTACTTTTATCATTTGGATTATAACAATTTTAAAGTTCAACTCCCACAATTAACACATTTTAATTACGTAATTCTTCTCTTAATTTGTATAGAGTTGCTTCGATAGATGTTTATATAATTTAGCAGCAACATATTGCAACTGCATTTTACCCAGCTCAATGATACTGCATAACGAATACAGATTGCCTATATGTTCACGAAGTAAGTTTAATTAATTAAAACTAATAATTAAAAAAACAACAACATTTCAGTTACACAGTTTCGCAATATTTATAATTACATATTATAATACCTTGTAGTTTGCAAGGCAATTCCACAAAATGATTTGGAAAACCTTTGTAACTGCAAAACATCTTGCACGTATGATATGTTTGCGGTCCATTACATGCATGGAGCATTTAATAATTTATATTAATAGCAATCTAGAATTTTTTCCAATAACAACAAAAAGTTTAACGAATATTGAACAATCAGAATTGGTTAAAAAAAATTTTAAATTTACTTTTACCATGTTAAAATTGAGCTTACTGTTGACAATATTTTAGTATAAAAGAAGCCTTGATTGGTTCACGCCTCTTCGCGGAATTATGACAGTGGAAAAGATTTTTCAAAACGAGTAAATATTTTAATTTTTCAGTGGTTTTTATTGTAGTACTGGTACATGTCTTTATTTACACAGTGAAATAGTTACATTTCCTTCAGTTTGGTATGCAAAACCCTACATATCAGAACTGAAATTTAAAGAGCCATTATTTAAAGTAAACATAAATGATGAAAAAGATAAGTTTAAAAATTAAGTTTCATATTTTATTTGTAATTCTTTAGTTGGAAGACGTTTTAAGTATAGCAGGGGGCATTTGGGGCTTGTGGATCGGTCTGTCCAGCAGTATATTATATTCTGCAGGAATTTCCATGCTGGAAATCATCTCTCCTGGCAAAGTCATTACGACATGCAAAAAAGTTTTTAATTGTTTGCGTAAAGCCGTTAAATTCTTGGGCTTAATTGCGATTGGAGGAACATTCATCTGGCAAACTTATGATATCATTCATCGTTACTTCAAGTAACTAGAACTAGTTAAAAAATATTTTTAATTAGAAATTTTAATAGGTTATCGTAAGCACATTTGTGTGATTATTAATTTTCTAAAGGACTTTGTCATTTATTTTTCTCATTAGTAAGTGTCTAAAGTAAGCCTTGCAATTTGTAAAAAAATAGATATTGAAGGAAAGTCTTTTATCAATTTAATACTCAATAAATAGTAATTATATGCCTACTACTTGCTGATGTCTAAGTAAGTGATTATTGATTAGTCAATAATTATTATGGTAATACACTTTTGTTAATATAAGCCTTTAATAAACACGCAAGACTAAAAATTGCAATGAAAATGACTAGAATAATATATATAATATATTATAATATTATATATTTATATATATTTTTTTTTTTTTAAAAAATAATTAAAAAACAAAGGTTTGAAGTAATAAATATTGTGACAACTGAATTTCAAGACTCAACAAGTTTTCCAACAGTGTATGTGTGCTCAGGAACATTATTATATTTTAAAAATTTAGATTTGAAAAATAATACCGCTTTTGCCAAAAAAATAGAACATTTTCAAAGAATTACACCTGAATATCACGCCTTAGGTGTAAGGAAAATAATTTTATAGCAAGTACATGTATATGCAACGTAAATTAATTTTTAAATATTATGCAGCAAAAGGATAACATAGATTATTACCACTCAGAATTTACTAGTGAAGAAAAGCTGTCCTTTGTTCCAAAAGTAGAAGATTTTATTGTCCAATGCGAGCTTCTTACAGAAAGCAAAATGAAATTGCCTTGCCGGTAAAATTATTATACATATTTTTAAAAACAGCATAAATTCCTGGTAAATATTTTGAATGTTTTACAAACCATTAATTAAAATTAAATTTGTAAAGGCTTGAAACTATGACAATCATGCGCTCTAATTTTCCTTCTACTTGTGCTGTTATTAACCCACAGAAATCTACACACTATTCCAAAAATGATGTAGTTAGCGGTAAGAACTTATTTTTAATGCTGCATGGACATGTACAGGGTCGTCATAAAAGAAAGAAACCATAACACAACGCAATATTTTATCAATTAAATGTAATAACAAATTCTAATAAAAACAAAAGTTTTTTTTATACCTACTCAAGTTTTATAAGTCTTTTTTATAAGAAATTAAATGTGGCTTCCCACTCTGCCGCATGATGACGACCCTGTATAATATTATATTTTTTTATTTTTTGTAATGTATGGTTTTATTGTATGGTTTTTAGATTTAAACATGCGTATGGCATTTCCTCGTGGGGCACCCCGTGTCCCTTCACAGTTGCATCATGACATAGCGCTTCATCCGTTTAATACATTTCCTAAATTCAGTAGGCCTAGTTGGTATAATATTCAAAACATTTTCTACCCCTCAATTGCAGTTGAGCCAGGAGATTTAATACACGTTTTATTTTCACTGGTACGTAATGAATAGATTGCCATTATATTGAATAATTTATAATAATTATTGCACCGTTTTTATATCATTAATATCATATATGTAGTCAAAAATCCACCTTATAGAACTGTTTCTGTTAATTATTAAAGTACTATCCACTATACTATACTGTTGGGAGCCTAGGGAGTGATCCCTCTGAGATGCGTACAAATTGCGTCGCAAGATAAAAAATGCTAATTTTTTTTTTGGTTTTTTTTTTTCAGTGTTTTTAAATGCTTAATTGAGTAGCCTACACGTACTGAAATAATTCAAAATTTTTTCAATTGTCTTTTCACCCCCTAGGGCCTAAGAGGTTCGTTTTTGGAGGAAAGAACGGAAGCTCCCTTTCCTTCCTCCAGAAAATAATATCAGGGATGCATCCCTGCAGATTACCGAAAATATTAGTGAGTGGACAATGACTTGTCATGAATATAAATAATTTTTTTCGCCCTTTTCCCCGTTTTTTTTTTGTTTATTAAAAATTATCGTTTTTGGCAAAAAGTGGTCAACTTAGCCCCTTTTTTAAAAAGTAAATGAGATTTTTAACAATTTTGGAGCCACTTTATTTGATAGCGCCTTCATCTCAGCACGCCACTGGCACACTGCCACTTTATTTATTTTATATTACGTAGGCTACATTACGATATATTACATTAGATATTATTAATAGTTATTTTTCTTAAAATATATGAAATTTAGGCAGAGACGAGAAGACTTCCGTATCCTTATCCATCCAAATGTACTGATGAAATTGCTAAAAATGCATTTTTGTATAAAGATATAATAGATATTTATACAAATTTTAACTATTCCTATACTTACAAGGTTGTTCCTATACTTAAGTGGCTGCTCATGCATGAACATCGCTGTACCAATAGGATATTGTTAAAATGGTCTAATTTGTTTGGCTCTATGACCATTATCTACATAATTTATTTTCTGAGATATTTTCGCCAGTTTTCCTATTTTAATCCCGTTTAATGAACGCAAACAATCACTTAAGTGCCTACACAATACAAATAATTTTTATGTTTTATCTTAAAATTGGTAAAATTCACTCTTCCACCTTAAAGTAGCCTACATCAGCGATCAGTTTGAGTTTGTGACATAGCCTACATGTACATGGAAAAATTTGTGGAAAAATCTAAAACTAAAAACTAAATAACCTAATACCAGTACCTATTAAATTATGTTAAACATTTAGAGTTCTTAAAGGTTGTCCGGGTACATTCTGCTTAAAGTTCATGAATGAGGCCACAAAATTTCCTGTTTAATAAAAATTATTAATTTTAAAACTTTAAAAACTTGAATAATATAGGATTGTCTTCGTTTATGCTTCTTACAGCCTGAATTCACTCGTTTAGGTATGTATGATATAAATATTACTACCGGTATTATCAATAACAATAATAAGCTACAATTGCAAATTTGTATTTACTTTCACTTAAATCTTAGCCTTAAAAACATTGCAGGCCTAATTATCAACAGCCAATGCAATTAACATTGAATTTCTCTTTATTAATATCCGTATTAATACAGTTTGAGGATGTTCAATAATTATAATAACACAAATTTTCGATATTGATTTTTAGTTAACTTATTAGACCAATACTGTATAGAGTGATTTTTGGAGGACGTTAATTTTGAAAAATGAATAAATTAGTCAAACTTTAATGAAAATGCATTAATTTTTTTTATATTTCTATTCATTAACAGCTCCAATTTAATACCAAAAAAGAACGTCAGGCATATGCCAAATGTTAGTTTTATTTTTAAAGGAAAGATGTTGCTGAAAGTAAATGTAAAAAAATAGTGCATTTTCATTAAAATGTAGCTAATTTATTCCATTTTCAAAATTAACGTCCTCCAAAAATCTACACTAAAGATAATAATGATAAAATGTTACGTAGGCAATTATAATTTAGGCAGTGTTGCTTTTAAAATGCAGTGTATAATTTTATAGATTTCTTTTAATTTTTATTTTAAAAAAAATGGCAAACTGCAAAATTACGAGTATATTAATGCATTCTTTGATTATTTCAAAGGCCATCAAACGATGGAGGATTGCAAGTGTCAAAAGCCCTGCAAGTAAGCTCTTAGCTTATTTATTCCCCAAACCATAGTTTTCTCAAAAATGTTGATTTAGAGTGAAAACATTTTAAATATTTATACAGTACATGTGTAGGCCTACTGTAGGCTATATAATTATGTATTGTTCAATTATTTCTTTTGGCAAATTTTATTTTATTCAATATTATTTCAAAATGTGATCAATATAGCCATCATTATAATGCAACATAATTGTACTTTAATTTTAGAGAAAAAGAATATACATTTAAAATACAGCAGCGCAAATATGTTTTTAAAAAAGTAAGTTTACAAAATAATAGGCTACATGTAGCGCCATAAAATCATTATTATAATAATTATTACCGGGGTTTTTTTTGTTTTGTTTTGTTTAATAAGAAACCAATGAAAAATCAGTTTGATGATGCTAATCAATTTTTAAACTACTTGTGGTAAATAAGAGAAATTACATTTAGGCTTACTGTATTTTAAAAATCGTGTTTGATCAGGAATGGAACAGCCGAGGTTCATATTCGCAGAGAATCTCCAGAAATGGAAGTGAAGATCGAAAAGCCTGCAATTGATGTATGAATCAGTAGGCCCACAATTTATTAAAAATTTAATCGGTTATCACTTAAATTTGTTTTTATAAATTGCGGTAGGTTTTTTTATTAGTTGGTATAATTGGTGGGCTTTCTGGAATATGGATAGGTCAATCCATCTTATCTCTAATTGTGGAACTACATATTTTAATGGCTACCTTAACCTTAAAAGCACTTAAAATGTTTTTGAAAAATTTAAATAATTATTTATTTGCATTTTTTAAATAACAAAAAGTCATTCACATGATTATAACATTGACTAAAAGTAATAATCACGATAAATATGCGGTAATTCATATATAAAATTGAAGTGCACTTTAAATTCCAATTTTTATGTTATATCACAAAAAACTATTTGTTTCTTCAATTTCTTGCCGTGTCGACACGTCAACAAATTACGCAAATACACAAAGAATTATTACATTATGACGAATTATATAGCCTTAGTGCCCACCGTCAGTTCCTGAAGGAAGGACGAATATCGGATCAATTTTTTCCATAGAAATACATTAAAAACAGTTTAATTCGTTCTCAGCCCTTAATTGTGCCATTAAGAAAAAATACAGTATAATTATTCAAAAATCTATTTCAGAAATCAATTAAAATACTTTAATTACTGTACATTCTAACCTTTTAATATTGCTCTGATTATGACACAGAGATTTACACGTCACACATTTATAGAAGAAAAAGACGATAACGAAGACACTACATTTTAATGTAGTTATCGTATTTATGTAGTTATCGTGTATTTAAACGTTATCGTTTTGTGAACTTGCTAAAAAAAATTTGTGGAACACGTTAAACACTGCAACACCAGCGCCGTTTTTAATGCTAACAATTCAATACCGGTAGCACTCGTTTTTTTTATTTTAAACTGATGTTGTTCGCTTTTTTTTAAAAAAAAAAATAACAAATAGTGTTTGCTTTTTCGTTGTCCCCTATTGCCCCCCCCCCCCCCCCCCTGCTAGGCCATTGTATATTATGGTATAATTTAAAAACAATAAATGTTTAGAATATAAACATAGATAAAATATTAGTTGAACAAATACAGTTGAACTCCAATATTCGTTAAAATTTTCTACAAATTTAAAAAAAAAAAAAAAACAGGACAAAACTAACAACATTGAGTAACTTCTATAAAAACCGAGTGCTGGTGAAATAAAAAAAAATCGTTTATACATGGCAACTAAATCTGTTATAATGATTAAAATGTATTTTAATTGATTTTCAAGATCAATTTTTTCTTAACCCTTTACATTCCCATGGGACAAATTATTGTTCCAATAGTCTACCGTCATTAATCCGTTCCAGAAGAAAGGACGAATATTAGAGTTCCACTGTACAGTGAACCGAGTTTTTAAGATAAATTATAATTTATCAGTTGACCCTCAGATAAATAAATGAATCTCTCAAACTTGTGTAGCGTATTTTTATTTCTCGATAGTCTGTGTCTAAACTAAATATAATTTGCGGTAGCCTGCCTTATGAAGTGAAAGTAATTGAGGTACTGTATATTTAAACACATTCTTTTAAAAATTAAAGTGTAACCATAGCTATGATAAAATTAATAATTATAGTGAAGAAAACCCGATAATGATTTGAAATACGTAAATGCTCTTTAATAATATTTTAGTGAAAATATATTTTGACAAGCGCATACAATAGTTTTAAAAACAATTTTGTTTCTTGCTCAAAATTTTAACATTTATATTATATAAATTCATTGCTTTGAAATTGCATCAAATTGCGTAATTAGGTACTTTTGATATATGTACCTATAAAGAATTTTGTTTTCGAAAACTTTTAAACAAGTTTCCATGCATAATTTAATTAAAACTTATCATTTAAATCACTTTCACAACATTTGCAAATTGGTAAAAGGCACTTAAAATTAATCTTGCCATTAAGGTGCATGCTTACTACCAGTCATCAATTTATTAAAATAAATAAATTAGAAAAAAATATCTGTGATCCTTACCTAAACACGTTGCTACATAAATCCTGGCAATATTTTGAATAATGAATTAACATAATCCAAAAACTTTCAGTGCGTTGTAAGTTGTGGCTAAAGCAACTTCTTCAGGTTTGCGTTTCATGTAAGCTGCTACCAATTCCAAAGTGACTGGCAAGGAACAAGGCTCGTTTCTTTGAAAAGTGCAATACCGGTAGAGAAAACTAAGTGATCTTTCCGACAGTTCATCTCGGATATGAGAAGGTAACTTGGATGCTCGAGTATTAGGATACATGAACGGTGCATCTGTTTCCACCATAAGACGATCTAACGGGATAAGATTTCTCTCCAATAAAGAACGAACTCCTTCGTTAGATTTGTCCTTCCAAATGTAACCTTTCAGTAAATAAAATAGTATTAAAAAGGTAACTGAAAAAAAAAAATTCGGCACACCATGAAAAATCAAAAACAGTGCCCTCAGAACTGACCACCCGGTTCCAAAAAGGTTTTTTTGAAATTCTTGAAAGATTTTACAAAAATCCAAATGTTTTCAAAATTTTAAATCAAGAATACTGTAGTTTAATATAATTTATCGCTAAGAACCTATCTTTTTTACAGATTAAATAATTTCCAAATCTCGAAAAAAGATAGGCTCTTAGCGATAAATTATATTAAATAGTTATTTTTGTAGGTACATGTAACCTACTGAAATTGCCCATTTTAAACCGCGAGAAAAATGATTTTGATAGCAAAATAAAAATATACCGGGTAGACAAAAGTCGCATAAATAAAAATTGGCGTTCCTTCAATATTATTTAGTCAAACTCATTCCTAAGAATTTCCAAACCTGTTATTCCGATGTAAAATCCCATCGCTAAATAAATTTCAGCTTCTTCACGTTCTCCTGTAAAACAGTGCACGACTACAACTGGTAAACGTTCCTTGTACTTTTCTAAAATTGATAACAATTCCTTTTGAGCTTCTCTCACGTGCAAAAATAAAGGTTTCTTTAATTCACAAGCCAATTCCACCTTTAAAAAAAAAGATTAGAACGACTGCATTCAAATTTTAAAAATTTGTAAAGTAAACCTGTTTTTCACAGACTTCCATCTGAATATCAGGCGGAGAATAATTACGATTAAAATCCAAACCACATTCTCCTATAGCAACGCATTCGGGACTAGAAGCAATTTGTTTGAGACTGGAATAACTGTCATCTTCCCAAGATTTAGCCTCGTGTGGATGAACGCCTAAAAAACCATTCAAAAAAATTATTTCAGAAACAGTTCTTAAATTTAGTAATAATTAATAAACAAGAAGAAAAAAATTGCGAGTACCAGCTGTACAAAATAAAGTTCCTGAATGCATCTGCGTCAATCTTAAGGCTTCTTTACTTAAATGAACAGAGGTTCCAGTGACTATCATCTGTTGCACACCTAGAAAAATAATAATATTAATCGGCACGGTTGGAGTAATTTTATAATTTAAAATTTACCAGCATCTTTCGCTCTTCTGATAACCGATTCCAAATCTCTGGCAAACTTTTTATTGGTTAAATTTGCACCGATGTCTATTAATATATAAGATTCGGACGAAATGGAATCTGATACGGCCAAGTTCTTACTATCGTCAGCTGATTTGACACTACATTCGCCTACCGAACTCATGGTACAAATTAATTAAACGAAAAGTTGAAGGCTACCTAAAAACGTTTCAAAGTTAACTTTACATTGACTCCAAGATCAATCAATTATACAATTTGAAACACATAATTTGTTAATACTAACCTCAACTTTTAACTTTACAAAAAAATTGACAAGAATTTTTGAGAATAATGATACACAGTAACTTATTTATTCATTTCCGAGCTTTAACCCGGTGCCCGATGATAGCGATTCTAAACGAACACGCCCTTGGAATGACCATTTTACTCTTCAAGTTAAACGAACACGCCCTTCGAATGCATCTGTTGCGCCCACGTAGACAACCCAGCACCCCCTATTTTTGGGATGGGATTCATTTTTATTATGAAGCGTGACGTCATGTAACGGCAGTTTAAAACTATTTCTACGCATGCGCGTGTTCTTTTTAAGGAGCCAATAGCCTTCGTCGTTGTTAAAATTTAAACTGCATTGTACAGTAGTTGTTCAAATTTCAAACGTGGAAAACCCGGATAAGCGAAGGAATAAAACGGATTTTATAAAATTTAATTATTATAGATCTTTGTTACTACTGTACTTGTGGATAAAGCCTTAGTGTGGAATTTGAACCTAGTGTGTGCGTTATCAAGCATTCATTTAAATATCGATATAATTATAGCGACGATCGAAGAATGAATCCTCATAGCAAAGCGGGAACTGGAGGATTATCGAAGTTGCCAACACCCAGCTCCAAAAGACCGGCGGCTTCCAGCATTTCATCTCTGATATCGGAAGGCTTTGTTATGGTAAGCTTTATCAAGATACATTGCTTTATTACATTATTTTTAACAGTAAGCGAAATGAGATTTAATACAGTAACACTAGTATCGGTGCTAGTGCTATTATAAACATTAATTTTAAAATTCTCCTCACTGAAAAGACTCGTTTATATAATTTTGAAATTAATTGAATTTTAATATTTTTTTTTTCCAGGATTTGAAGCGAAGTAGACAAGCTTTAAACCAGGAACCAAATTTGGGTATGAATCGTAATCGTTTAAGGCGTTCAAAATCTGTTACTTCACTGCAAATGGAGACGAACAACTTTCGCAATGAAAATTTAAATAAATTTAAAAAACCATTAGCACCAAACAATCGAGGTGTGCATTTGCATTACGAGTATGAGGTGTTTATTAATTATTTGTAAATTAGGTAATATTTTGACGAAAGCTCCGAGTGTGAATAACGTATCTGAAAAGTCCTCTGCAACTTCCAAACCATTTGTAACTGCACGTAAGTTAATACCGCACATAAAATAAATATTTAAAGTTGTTCACTGTATACTTTTATTTATTTTTTAAATGTGTATTTCTAGCAACGACAAAAACTGGCAAAAGACCAGCTTGGGATTTGAAGGGGAAAATGGAAGATGTGGAGACGGAATTGAAATCCATGCGAAATGTTCACTCCAATTTACATTCAACGATCGACGTTTTGCAAGAACAAGTGAAACTTTTACGAGAATCAAATGTGAAGGAGAAACAAGTTGCTGAAGTCAAATCAAATGATTGTAACCAGCTTTCTAAAGAACTTGAAAGTCTGAAATCGGATTCTATGTAATTACTTTAACGAATATCTTTTTTTTTAATTACAATAATTACAGTATTTCTATTTAGGAGAAAAGACTTGGTAATTAGTGAGCTGGAGCTTTCTAAATCAAATATGATGAGCCAAATTTCTTCGTTAAACATTCAGTTAAAGTGTAAAGATGATCAAATTCAATCCCAACAGATAAATATTTGTAATTTAGAGGCTGAAGCTTCAATGTCTAGGCAACATCTTGGTGAAGCCAAAGTAATGAGAATAATATAATTAAACCATTTTAATAATTTAATTTGAATTTATTTATTTATTTTTTGCGTTTAGAATCAAGCTTCTTTAGGAGCGAAACAAATCGAGGATTTGAATTTAGTTATTGAAAGGCTAAAAAGTCAAATTGCTGAGGTAACTGCTTCTTTAAATTCAAGAGAAGAGGAACTTCAAGCAGCGGAGACTATAAGAAGACAACTGCACAATGAAGTGCAAGAACTTAAAGTAATAATATATATTATATTACTTTCAATTTATATTATGTAAACATTTGTATATTTTATAGGGAAACATTCGAGTATTTTGTCGAGTGCGGCCATTTTCAACAAGCGAGGCCGAAAAGCCTGTTATTGTTTTTCCTCCAAATAGCAGCCAACATTTGCACATTAATCCTTCAGCGAAAAATGTAAGTGCTTAGTTTTTAGAATGTTATTATGCAGTTTTTATTGATTTTTTTAATAGAAAATCAAGAAGGCAGAGTTTTCCTATGACAAGGTTTTCAACCAAAGTGCCAGCCAAAGTCAAGTTTTTAGTGAAATCTCACAATTAGTTCAAGTAAGTTTTAGTTTTTTTTAGAATACCGGTAATAATTTAAAAATGTTAAATAATTCTTTTTCAGAGTTCTCTTGATGGCTATAATGTATGCATCTTTGCTTATGGGCAAACTGGCAGTGGGAAAACCTATACAATGGAGGGAACCCCAAATAATATGGGAATGATAGGTCGTGCGGTTGAACAAATTTTTAAGTCAGTCACTCTTTTAAGTTGCAAAGGATGGCAGGTAATTATATCTCAACATTTTCCCGATTATTTTTGTGTTTGAAATTGTGTTTAATTCTTAATTCCGTAGTACGAGTTAAAAGCGACTTATTTGGAGGTCTACAATGAAACAATTAGAGATCTTTTGGCAGTTGGAAAAGATTCACTGCCTCACGAGATTAAGATTGGCGATGGGAAAGCGGACGTATATGTTACCAATCTCAATGTCATGGAAATCGAATCGGAATCTAAAGTATTTGAATTTGTTTAAATGTTTATTAACTTCAGTTTGAAATTTATATCATTTTATTCTTAGATTGAAAAAATCTTAAAGTTGGCTCAGAAACACAGGGCTGTGGCAGCAACAATGTGCAATGACCACTCGTCACGCTCACACTCTGTATTTCAATTGCAGTTAAATGGAAGTAACAGCGTCACTGGAGAAGTCAGTCAAGGTTTAAGAGCTAATTAAATTAATTTTACATCTTATTAAAGGACATTGTGTGTTTTCAGGTTCCTTGAATTTGGTGGATCTCGCTGGAAGTGAGCGCTTGAAAGAATCTCAATCGGAAGGCGATCGCCTTAAGGAAACCCAGAATATTAACAAGTCACTTTTGGTTCTAGGAAATGTAATCATGGCATTGGCTCAAAAAGTAAACTGAGTAATTTTTTATTTATAAAGAGCTATCATTAATAAAAATCTTGTTTTGCAGTCTGACCACATTCCATATCGGAATTCAAAACTTACGCTCCTTCTAAAAAATTGTTTAGGAGGGAATAGCAAAACGCTAATGTTTGTAAACATTTCTCCAGGTGAAGAACAGCTAAGTGAAACTATAAGCTCTCTTCGATTTGCAACAAAGGCGAGTATTTAGTTTGATATAACTTTTTCAATGTATTGTATTTTTAATAAAATTTCATTTTTTATTTAGGTTAATAATTGCAATATAGGAACAGCGCAGAAGAAGGTTTAAATTAAAGGCATTTTATTCAAATACAGTATCATTTTTACTTCCTTTCTCCTGTAAGTAAACTTTAATATTTCTTGTTTTTATAATAATGTGGGCCGCATTTTATTATCTTAAAAAATTCAAATAAAATTCATTATATTTCACATTTGAATCGTAATGTTTTTTTAACAGTAAATGTAATTATCTAATTTAGTTCAACGATGAAAGGCAATATTGATTGATCGATTTATTTCACAATAGTTATTTCAAATAATAAATAATTCTTAAAAATAAAATCAAGATATAGTTTTATAAAAGGTTACATAATTATATTATTGATAAATTTTTTAATGACGGAGTTATGTCGAGTGTAGAGTAGAGTTGAGAGGTAGGGGTAAGTAACGCGAAACGCTACGTAGCGCTCTACCGTTGTGGTCATCTGAATGACTCACATGTACTAAAAGATGGCAACCGGATGTGCAACACGAGAACCAGAAGTTGATTTAAAGGAAATTAAAGCAAAACAAAACTTTCTTCGTACTAGTCAAGTTGTGGTGTGATTATTTATTCAAAGTTGGTAAAGGATGTGAGCTGCATTTCCTGTAATTCTACTTTCCTTCCTGCTGTTCAAATGGAAATTGTTATCGTGAGGAAAAATCGTCCAAGTCGACAGCACAATTAAGTATTTGACGTTTTTCAATTGTTCGGCCGACTCAAGTTGAGCCATGTTGGTTCGCTCACTCGGTTTAAAATGGAAGATTTGCCCGTACATCATGGCTATCTATTGACGCCACCGCAGGGAAAGCTGCTCAAAGTTTGCCGATTCTTTATTTTTTTTGTTTGCTAGTTTTACTAATAATTCTTGATTTAATGCTATTTTCTGTATGTTTGTAGAGGGTGTGGCAGAAAAAATACTATGCATTGTATAAAGCCAGCAACTATGCGGTGGAGAGAGTGGAAGTTTTCGATTCCGAAGAAGCCTATACTCACGCCACTTCCAAGCAAATCATCCCTTTAAATGACTGCGTCAAAGTCATGCAAGTGCCTCAGAAGAACCAACAAAATGTGTTTGAGGTAGTTGATTTTCTTGCAGGATGCTCTAGGCATCTATTCATTTGTTCGTACGTTGTGGTTTCGATTTTATTTTTACTGGAAATCGTAAATTAGAGAATTGCACATTACAATAGAAAAATTAAGTTATTGTTAATTGTTTCACGTTAATATATCAAAGAAAGGGGACTTTAAAAATTGGAGAGTGTAGTTTTGTTTAATGGATGTACTACGTTTAGTTTTGCTTCAGGTTTCTTTTGCTGTAATTAAGTAACTGAAAGTGTTTAGTTCCTGCATAATA
>JAQGAZ010001637.1:0-26321 GCA_034692225.1 Polydesmus complanatus
TGACGTGATGAATAGGCAACACTTTAGTTTACAAAAACTTGATATAGATGAACAGTATAAGGAATCAATTTATTTCAATTTAGGTTATGGATTTCCCCAATTTAAACTAAAATCGCTTTTTAAGCATTTAAAATTTGCAAAATGCGCGATACGGTTGTCAATATTTATGCTTTCTAAGCGCTGATTTAGCTAAATAATAATTATTATAACTGCGCAAGACGGAAAAAAAAGTTAATGGCTTAAGCTATCATACAATAGGTAATAAATCCGATATAAAAAAATATTTTTTTTCATTTAACCCAAGGGACCCCAAAGCAAAAATATCGACTCCAATAGGCATCTAAATTTCTCTTAAAAATGACAGTCAAAATCAAGCTTTCTAGTTTAAGATTTAAATGAAAATTTTTTAAAAAAAAAGTCAAATTACATCCACTTATTCATGGCAAAGACAAAAATCTAAGTAATTATTGCAAGGACAAAAACTCTTTTCTATGGACCGCGCTCACCAATTAGTTTTTTTTTTTTAAAAAAAAAAGCGTCAATTAAAAATTGGAAAAGTCAAAAATTATAATTTTGAATTGTCCTTGCAATTAAGCTTTTAATTTTTATCCTTGCCTTGAATGTACCTTCAGTAGGCCTACCTATTTAAATAATTTAACTTGTAAAAAAAAATTACAAATTAAATTTCCATTTCAAATGATCAACAGAAATTTTTCAAATATATTTCTAATTCCGCTACGGTTTTTTTAAAAATAAAACTTTTAAAAATTATAAAATTTAAATTAATAATTTTAACATTTTTAAATAACTGCACGTTTACATTTGCGCTGTACGTAAAGTCTATTTGCCCACATTTTTTTTTTCTCGTTCTGCTGTTACTGTTAGAAAATCTAATCATCTTAATTGTGAATTTTTTAGAAAAAGCACGATGACAAAATTTGACGTAAAAACGTCAGTGGTATTGTTCACGATACTCGGATACAACATCATTATTCTCCGTTGTAATCCAGCTGAAATGTGTTTCTAATTTTAGCCCTTTGATAGCCAGAAGGGAAAGCGCGATGCAGTGGAATGAGCAAAAGAGAAGAAACGAAAGTCAAAACATAGTAAATAAGCTAGAGAGTATATTATAATGCTAGTCGAATCTCTCTCTCTAAAATAAAAAAACCACACCCGAAAATTATCGTCACTATATTCCTTATTAAAAAAAATAAAAATATGACAACGTTTCTTTTTCCAAGGAGATTCCATTTAATTAAGCAGCGCATTAACTTTTTTTCCCCCCTCCGAGCCCATCGTCGTCTGCGCATCCACGATCCATTTATTTACATATATGCAAATGAAAATTTTTATTAAAACATTTTCAAGCTCCATTTATCCCAACATGTCAATTATGAGATAATTAATTTTTATAGCGAGGAAATAAACTTTGACATTTTGGTTCCCCATCTCGACATTGAATGTCAAATAGAGAACCGAAACAATTTTTTTTTTGGGGAGGGGGATTCAGGGAAGAGCTTTTAGAAAATATTAGAAAGTAATATTTTAATTAAAATAACGTAAATAAAGTCGAGGTCAAAATATTAAGGTCAACCTAGATAGACAAAAGATCGGCTTTATACCCGGCACGCATATCCAAAAAAAAATTACAAATTATAATAAAAAGTTAATTTTTTTTTATAGAAAAAAACCCCCAAAGTTTGTGATGTCGCAATTGGAAGAAGAAAAACAGTCGAAGGCTTTTCTTATGTTCCAATACACATCACTCGAGCAAATCGACCTCAAAAACCAAAACGTCAGCTTTTTTTTTCTTTCTTTCTACACTTTTCTTCCCTCATTTTCCCTTCTTATTTTATTCGAAAATAAAACTTTTTTCTTTCTTTTAATAATAAAATTCGTGGCATTATTTTAGTTAGAGAGGGGGGAAAAGAAAAAAAAATTGGTTGTTCGGCGTGGCAATCGACGGCGGCAGCGATGCTCACTCAAACGTTTGGCCTCATTTACCATACTACTATTTATTATTAAATAATTATACAGCCCAAAGTCCGACACAAGAGTGAAAAGAAAATAAACTGAAAGTGCCAAAATTATTTACGGTAATTGGCCGAAAACGTATTAATAAAACTCGAGTCAAAACCCCATTTTACAATCTTTAAAATGGTAGTTATTCTCAAAAATTTGACTTTTTTTTGGAGATATAAAATTTTAATGAAGGAATTAAATGCCAATTGAACACCTTAAAAAAACTGGACATTCATTTTCCCTGCCATTTTAAATGCGTTATTGCGATTGACCTGATATTAATAACAGTAATTTTACAAAATTATGTTTGAAAACTTACGTTCACTTTTTTTTTTTGTTGATGGAATTTCAATCAGGTGTTGGTGAGACTCGTTCAATGCAACTTCTTCGACTCAAACTTGACTTAGAAAAAATGAGAAGAAAAAAAAAAGAATTTAGTACACGTGATTTGATAATGAGCGGAGGGTATCAAACTCACCATTCATTTTCATAGACATGGCCCGATTTTGATGAACGCGTGTATTAAGAAAAATTTCTTTCGTTCTCTCTCTCTCGGAAAAATATAAAATCCCACACAACAATTTTTACCTTTTGACGTACGCGATCGTTATAACTTTTGAAAAATCTGGTCGACGCAGGGAATATACAATCGATTGAAAAAGTAGGCGAGTATTCCGATGTTTGATTTTTTGCAACGGCTTTGTTGTTGTTTCTTCAATTTTCACACGCAACAATCACGACGACGACAGCAACAAAAATTGATCGAAAAAAAAAACAAGGCGAGAGCTGAATGAGAGTAGGTAAGGAGAGAGAAGAGGAGAAACTCAAAATGAGGATAATGGCCGCCTTTCGCGGGCTTTTGTATAACAGCGCACATCACACGATCCAACCAACTTACTTAATTATGCATAGTGTTGGAAACTTGTTTTAGAAGAAAAAAAAAAAAAAGAAAAAAAATAAATAAATAAATAATAAGCATTCCAAAATAATTATTATTTTTTTTTAAAAAAATTGTTTTACTACAATACTGTACTTGTTTGTTTTTTTTAATTTATAAACTTTTAGAAATTAATATTAATAGATTGTAACTACTTTGCACTTTTATTGATTAATTTTTCAATCAATTTTAATGACTACACTATAAAAAAAAATAATTGTTTTAAAATTAAAGTTTACATTTATTAGACAATAGTTCAAAGTGGTCAATATTTGAAAATTTATTTTATTTGGTCTTTCCCAATATTTTAATACAGTAATAGACCCTCGATAATCCGAACTACTGTATTCTATAAGATAATCCCATCCAATGAAAGGAAAAAAAGCTGTTCCAAGATCGTTTTTAATTAAATTGAGTCATAGGCCTATACATTTTTTTTAAAAATTTTATTAGAAAAATATTATTATAACTTTTAATTAACATCGCGTTAATCCTAAGCTTTTGCTAATCCGAACCACCCTTCAAATTATCGAAAATATTCAATTACGGTAAATTTTTCTCCAAATTTACTTTCCAATCTTATACAGTGCGATTCTTAATCCTTGCCATAATAATGTTTTGTGTACTCCATCGCAACATAAATAATAATTATAATTATTATTTATCTAGCATGGTGACGTCACTATGTAAACGTGAATCAATGACGTCACCTTCAAGCGGTAAAAAAAAATATAATAATAATAATAATAAACCCTCCGACAAAATTCATCACAAAAAATAAAATTTAATTATAAGAATGCGAAAACGTTTGAATCCTCTATTAACGCTTCAAGGTTTTAATTTATTTTTTTTTATCCTTAAAAATAAATATTTCAATGAAGTTATGCATTGTTTGTAATTAGCATTAAATTATCGCAATGTAATGGAATGACTATTGGCTCTGACGTAGTTAAGCAGCTATTTCAAAAAAGAACTAAATGGCTGGTTGAACGTTTTCTGGGCCACTTTTCAGTTCGAGCAGAGCACTGAATTAAATTGTAACTCTTGCTAAACTCGGTTGAATTCAGCCAATAATTATTCAGCTACCGTAGACATCACTCAAGAGTCAAGAAAATGGTAGCCCAAAAAGCTTAAGCAAATTAAAATAAAATAAAATAAAAACGAATTAAAATTTTATTATTTTTTTTTTGCTTTTAGGCTAGAAGCTGAATATCAGTTTAAAGAGGTTTTCACGCTGAAAACACGTCCGGAGAACCAGGCGTTAATAAAAATAGCTGATAATTATGACCTTTTCAAATACATGTAAGTAATACTTAATAAAATATTTAAAAAATCAATGGCAATTAATTACTTAATCGAAGTTGTTAAAATTTAACACAATATTAAGTTTCCAATAAAAAAAAAGCAATGTACACGTACAGTAATTTTCTTTTTTTGTGTGTGCAATGGATACGCCTTCTAACTTTCCAAAATGTTTGCTATAACAACCAAGTTAATCGCTGTAACTATTATTATTGACTAGCTTTTAACACTGTCCCACACACATTGACCCAGAAACCGGTAGCGGGAAAACTAAGAGGGGGAAAATGTACCGGAGACCCTAGAAAAATGGGGAGACTAGGTGACCATGACAACTTGGTGTTGATGTTTTTAATAACAAACTTATTTTACATGTAAACATTGTGAAGAAAAGGAAAAGTTAGAAATGAATCAATAGCAACTACTTATGACGTCAACACTCAATTAAAAGTATTATTATATATTATTTATCATTTCGCATTTTTGTTTAAATTTCCGCAAGAAAATCATATAAAAAAAAGTTAATTCTCGCATCTTATGAAATACGGTATTTTAAATACTAGGATAACATTGACTAAGTACGGTAGAAAAAGTTGATTTTCCAACAACTGAAAATCTCTTTTTCTTCTTTTTCAGATAAATTCGTTAGATTTTTAAAATTACATGTACTGTTGAAAATATAATCGATACTTTTTATTGTTTTATAATTTCAAAAGAATTGATCAATTGAGTGATGACGTCGTTAAAAGTATTCAAACGCCGTACATTAAAATTTTATTTAAATGAATTATAGATTTAAAACACTCTAAAATATTCTTAAAAAGCTAGACCAGCAATCCCATTTAAAATATTACCGTAGTGAAATATTAGTGCTTTTTTTTTAAAAAAGAAAAATCAACATGCTATATAAAACACGTTTTAAGTTTTGTTTACCGTAGCTGTACTTCAGTTTTATTACTTTTTAAATAAACATTTTTATTCAAATAATTCAGATTAACCCGTGATATTTAAAATCAATAAAACGTATAAGGGCTATTTAATAAAATCATACTTTTCTGAGTACAGTACAGTATACGGTAGATTATTGCAAGTAGCATTTAATTTTAAAAGCACCAAAAGTAGTTGTTCGGCATTATAATGTAAAATTAATCAATTTCTTTTGTTGTTAACGGTATTTAAATATATTTTTTTGAGTGGATTTAATTCTAAATTCATTCTTTAA
The DNA here is from genome assembly GCA_034692225.1 of Polydesmus complanatus. NCBI lineage: Eukaryota > Metazoa > Arthropoda > Diplopoda > Polydesmida > Polydesmidae > Polydesmus > Polydesmus complanatus. The sequence continues at coordinate 5,481 of JAQGAZ010001637.1, forward strand.
AATTAAAAGCTAAACAAATGTTTTTTTTGGAAAGTATTGTAATAAAAATGAATGATAATCATATTTCGCAATTTAAAAGGAAAGTTATTTTTCACCAATCAAATTACCAAAAAAACTTTTCCTTCAAATTTATTGATAAGTTTTTCCTATTCTAAAAGTGAAAATTAATGTAAGAGTAGCTGAGATTAAAATCTATTTACAATTAATAAAATGCATTAAAAATGAACAAATTTCTTTAAAACATTTACAAAATTACAGTAGGCCTATTAATAAAACATTTTTTATTTTTATTTCTAATGCTTTTTTTTAAAAAATAGAAATGTTTAAATTTAATAATTTTACGCAAAGTAAATTAACATAAATTTGTTTATTTATTTTGTTTTGAAAAAGTTTGTCAATTCGCAACTGCAGGAATATTTGCTCTAATTTAACCACATTTTTTCACACTGTGTTTTTAATCCTAATATTATACGGTACCGTAGTAGCAAAAAAAAAACCTACCGGTACTGTGTTAAAAAAAAAATGTTTTCAAGTTTGCGTTGGGTGGAGCAATCCCATATGCCAAAATTCAAAAAATGATTTGTTATGCTTTATCACGATTTTCTCGTTTGCTAACTAAAATACCATGTAAAATTATTTTGATGAGTTGCGTATACATTTAGCATTTAAGCATTGACGGTTTTTTCCCCCCTTTTTTTTGTTTATTTGTTTAAAAAAAGAATCCCCGGTAAGTCGAATAATATTATTTTTTATTACCAAAATAGGAGGGATCAAATGCCAAGCTACCGGTAGATATAATAATTGTTGCAAAAGCGTTTTTGCCTCAAAGCTGAAACACACTGTTTTAATAAAACGAATTTTTTGAATCTAAAATTTAATACGAGTATAAAAAGGCGTTACAACGGGCGCAGAAAAACAAAATTATACTCGGAGCTGATTATCCTTATACTGTAATGTAATAAATTGCCGACAGAGATTTTAAATAAATGACAGATAAAAACTTGTGTTTACTGAAACTGCTGCTTAATGAAAACCATCACGGAGAAACTTCTACCCAAGACCACGTCTCATTCAAACCCAGTACCGTTTCGAAACCTCCTCAAAATTAATACGTCCCTCCGATTTTCCCATGTTACCTGATATTACTGTTCTTCCAATAATTGAGGACCATCTCTACTGCAAGACCTTCATCACCAATAACTTTTAGGTTCCATTTTCAATGGCGGTCTCCATTTCATGACCGCGTCGATCGATGAGATGCAGCGCGCAGTAGCACCACGGTCCACAGATAACAATTTTGTGAATCAACATTTGAGTGCAGTTGAATAGTTTTAAATACTGTACGGTACTTGACTTAAAAAAAAAAGTTTTATAATTTTGAAGGCCACCTTTTAATATTTGGTCTCAACGACGGTCTCGAAACTGAAGTTTGACTGAATTTTCTTATTTACCTCCCATTTTCATATGGGCATACACTAGCGTCACCTAGGAGCACGCCTAGGAGTTACTTCAAACTTCCAGGTGAAATGCGCGCTTTTTGATTTGTTTCAAACGTTGTACGCAAATAAATCTATAGCTAATACTCTTGCACGACAAATATTACCGAATTAGCATAATAATCGTATTAAAAAAAAAAAAGGATTTTTTAATCTATTCACGTACAGTACTTCAATATTCCCTATCCTTCAAATAAGCAAACAAAAAAAAAGTTTTAAAAAAGTGCAGAAATGAAATACCTATTTGATTTGAATTACCAAAACAGTAAATTAATGGGGTTTTTAAAAAAACAAAAAAACAAACTAACTAAACTGTAAATCATTACAATTAATTAAAAAAGGTTTCAAGCCTGTTAATCAAAAATTTTTTCACTTTTTATGGAATGCATTTTTTCTTTATGTTCTAACAAAATGTCTAAAAATAAAAGCGGACAATTGATGCTGAAACCAAGGCTTTCATGTTGATTTAAAGATATTCTCTAGTGACTGTATTCATTAAAGATTCATTTTCAGAAAACCAAATACATGTACACTGTACTGTACATTTAAAAATCTCAAGTTTTATCAGGGCTGTTGCCTTTAGGGGGAGAGGGTCACATCTGTCCACCGGAATTCATCGATCAACAACATGCTGCATAATAAATTAATGTCATTGTTTTGAATGCGGGTGGGTATTAAATATGGGATTACCTGCTTTAGCGAGTATTGATCTTTTGTTGATTAAAATTTTACCTATTCGGTGCTCTAAAGCAGACATTTCACAAACTTTTTTTGTTTTTTTGGACATGCTGACTGTATATTTTTGAGAGAAGCATGCAATCGCAGCTAAAATTAAGGAAAAAATGCACGTCTAAAAAGTAAATTTTTTTAAAAATAGCTACCGGGTATTATATTTTTTATGTACAGTATATATCAAATTTCATTAAAATTGCATTAGTCGTTCTTTATTTATTTTTCTTTTTAAATTGTTTTAACAACTTATTTTTAACAAATTTTAATAATTATGGATAAGATTTTAAATAAAATATAACATTATTATTCAATCTGAAGCTACTAGATATCTGTAAGTCAAACGAAATAATAGTACATGTACTAGTACCGGTACATACAATAAAGAATTTGTTTGAGAGATACAAGAATAAAAATTTACAATTTAAACGTAAAATATTTCCTGCAAATTTCGTATATCAAAAGTTAATTCTTTAATTAAATTGCAAAAATCTAGTATAAAAGTATAAATAAAAAGAATTAAAAAATTGTTAAGATTCAAAGATCGCTTACAATTTGAATAATGGTTAATTACCTTGGGTTTAAAGATTTCAATCGTTCTTCGATAACATTTATAAATTCTACTGTATTATGATCCAATTACACGACAGTGTAATTAGGCCTACTTTTTATTTACAAGTGCAAAATCCATCTGCGAAATAATGAAATTCCATTTCTTTTAAGAGGATATTGGCTATCAAGACACTTTTCCATTGAACCTAAAAATACATAGCGGTATTAAAAAAATTAATGTAAAATAAGTAAAAATGTTAACTTTACGTAGGTCTCCTGTACTTTATATACCGGTACTTGTTTACAAAAAATTAATATTTTAAAAATATTTTATTTTAAAAAAACGCATTTTTGCCGAGATTCCATTTGTTGTTACGTCGAGTTTCATGCCCCACTACACTGCAGTCGAGATTAGCCAAAGCTTCAAACCTATTTCCACTGCAATTAAAAACAATTAAAAAAAAATATGTAGCAATAAACTGAAAATTGTATTCTGTAACTGATAACGTTACATAATATATGACGACTGTAAACACTGATTAATTTCTTTTATTATAATGCAATCAACTACAACATACATATTTACAAAGGTTTTTACAACAATCTTCAGTTCGCGAGTTTTTTAATGTATTAACTTAAATAAAAAAATTTCATTATTATTTTTTTTTATGCTTTCTTTTAATTAAAAATTGCCTTGTATACTTATTTTTTTTTTTTGGGGGGGGGAAGGATGGGAATGGGAGTTTTTCTATATAAAATTGTTCTACGTGTCCATTTCTTCTTCCACTTCATCCTCGTATCCCTCGTCAGGTGTCTGAGCAAAATGCTGTAAATTTATTGGAAGTGGAGGAAGAACAGGCACATAATTGCGACCATGTAAATTCACGTGTTTTAAAATCCCACCGCAAGCGTTCCCTAACGGACCGTAACGTTGTTTTTGATGATTGGATCCGTTAGAGATTCGAACTCCGTTTTTTGCCGTTTTGACCTGATTATTAGGTTCGACCGTCTTATTTGTACACTCGCCACTCGCCGATCCTCTCAAAGTACTTTCACTTTCCGCTTTACTCGCACTTTCGGCACCGGATTTATTCCCCTGCTCCACTTCCTCGTACAGTTGGACGTACTCACAAAGGCGTTCTCTCGAATCATTTCTCTCCGTCAATAAAAAAGACGACTCTTTTGATGATGATGTGGTCATCTGTCGGATAGAATCTTTAATAGTTTCGATTACGGGGGATATTTTGCTAAGACTACTACTACATTTCATTTGATTGTCCTGAACGGGAATGGCGATAGTGGCAGCTACTCCCGCACCAACCGCGCTAGAGAAAAGGTCTTCAGGACTCGATGAAGTACCGTTCGAACACGTGAAATTAACCACGTCCGGTTTCGTACTACTCATCCGCGAGGAAGACCTGATCAACAATCCGCCTATCGAATCTTCCAACCGGAGCATTTCCTGAGTCGTCGGGGTACTTCCTCCCCCGCCCCCACCGTTATTGTACAACGCATTCGAACTGTTCGTCACCAGAGATTTCTTTACGAAATTACTGTTGTTTTCGTTATTTGGCGTTAATGGGAGACGTGTTTTATTATTGTCCTTCTTATTGATTTCGTAGCTATTTACACCGCCCGTGTGATTCATCAGGTGAACACTTTGTTTTTTATCCACCAATTCCAAATGTTTTCGTTCCTCAGATTGTTGATTTTGACGCCTCATTTTTGTTAATAAAATACAAATAAAAACTACCGTCACCACACTTACCAAAATTAAACCTATGCTTATTCCCGCAATGTGACCGTTACTTAAACTAGAGGCTTCGGCAGTTTTTTCCACCACGTCTAATGTAATGTTGATGATTATTTGACCGGCAAAATTTTCAGCGATACATAAATAATCCCCAGAATCGTCCTCCGATATTGGAAAAAAATGTAGGACGTTAATTCGGCTAACTCCACCGCGTTCGGTTATCGTGTAGACTTTACCATTGGCACCTTTGCTATTGTTAGCCAGCATTTTACCTCGATAGAACCAATTGATGTTAGCTGGAGGATCGGAATGAACGTTGCAGACCAGTTTGGCACCTTCACCCGTGTAGGCTTCGGCCACGTAATCCTGATAAGGACTCGTTTGAGGAGCACAGGCAAACTCTTCGGGCAAAACGTGATTTAAAACTCGACCTTGAAGTCGTTTAGGCTCTACGCAGACTGGCGCCGCGCTCACCGGCAAAGCGTCTTCCACTAACCAGTTCCGAAAAACCCTCAAATGGCAATCGCAACCCCAGGGATTGTCGTATACTTGGAGATTTCGTAATGATTTAATGGGGAAACCAACATCTGCCGGCAACGTGGTGAGTTGATTTCCGTCCAATCTCAAGTCTTGCAGCACTTCTAAGCCGGTGAAAGCCCGAGGACCCACGTACTCTACAAAGCAATTGCTTAGCTCAAGTTCGGACAAGTTTGGAAGTTTAACGAAAGCTGAAGTTTCGATGCGACGGATGGGATTTTTATTCAAGATGAGTTTGCGAAGTTCTGGATAATCTTCGAAAGTTTCTGAAGGAATTGCGATCAGCAAATTTCCTTCCAAATTGAGCTCGACTAAATTTGCTAAGTGACTAAACGCTCCGTCGTCTATTTTTCGAATTTTACATTCGGCAATGTACAATTTCTGAAGATTTCGAAGTCCCGATAAAAAGAACACTTCCTTTGTCAATTGCTTAAGATTATTTTTTGAAATGTCCAACACCTGCGTGCCTTTGCTTAAACCGGTAGGGACACTGGTCAAGCGCTCCGCTGCGCATTCGGCAGTCTCTTTTCCACCTTTATACCTACACGTGCATATGGACGGACAAGCCGCGGACCAAACCAACGATAACGGTTCCATTAGGCCCAGCGTCAACGTTAATATCACCCACACTGTTGAACCACACATAGCCATCGCGTTTATCCGATTACCTTCCAATCACATACTGCTGACCAATAATCACTTTCAGCTGAATATACAAATTGAAGATATTTTACCTGGAATAAAAAAAATAATTTAAAAAAAAGAAAATGTAGGTACGGTAAATCACTTATCTGAGAAATATCAATGCATACAATTCTTTTGCAAAATTTATTTATACAGTACATAAAAAAACTGTTTTAAAATAACGTACATTACCGATCTACATCGTGATATAGAAATGCAAAATTTTTTTAAAAAAATAATACATGTAATAATAATTAAGAAAAACAATACCGGTTTACAGTACTGTATCCAGAAAAGAAAAACAATAAAAAAATCAATACCGGTAGTAATGCAGAAAAGCGCTATTATTTAATTCAAAATAAATATTGATGCCTTAAAATACCTTTGCAAAACATTTAAATAACAAATAATATTTCGTAATTTTGGCAAAATCGATCTTATTTTAATTAAAAACAAAATAAGCATCAAATTGCATCAAAAAAGCTATTATTTCTTTCTCAAATAAGCAATTTAAAGGTGTTCATAAAACTAAACAAACATTTTCGTCACCTGCATAAACTTGAGTAAATAAACTGCATGTTGAACTGAAGCTGGAGTTAACGATCTTCAAGGTGGAAAGAGCATTTCCATTTCTGAAAACAATAAACATTATCCGTAATAAGATATATTATTCCTTCAAAAAATATATATTCTAACTAGAACCTAATTTGTGAGAAAAAAAAAATATTTTCTTGACATGCAATTAGCATGTCGTTATTTGGAAATAAATAATAGTCCGCTCTCCGCCCCAACCTTTTCTCTTTCTCCCAACCATCACCCCGCTCACTAATTTTGTGCGCTCCATTTCCCTTTTTTGTCACAAATTAAGCACTAGATAAACGATAAGCATGAAAGACACGTTGAATCTACTTTTATTAATGGATCTCGGCTGGCTTTCTTTATCCTGTGACTTTTTTTTGACAGTGTATGAAGAGTGGGTTCATATCTTCAGCATTTGACAATTCCACGGTGAACAACAACGTTAAAATGAGTGTGGAAAGTAGGGAGAAAAAAAAAACAGCGTCGGTACCCTCAACTCAACTCCAAACTTGAAACCATTTTTCATCCAATTAAAGTAGACACTTCAACCTGGAAATATATTAAAGAGAAGACACATTTAACGCAATAATGTCAAATAAAACAAAAATATATATACAGTATAATATATATAAAAGAAAAAAAAATTAACAAAAAATTTAATAAGAAAACAATAAATTTCTTTTATTCTTCATTTTTAAGTGTCTACGGTAAAGTCACTATAGTGTAGCCTATACAGTATATAATATTAGATGTGACAAAACAGAAAGATGAGGAGGGAAAGATGTTGCTTGTGGGATCGAAAACCGAGAAGACAATTGAAATTAATTACATATTAAAAGCGGGGTTGAGTTGAAAATATGTATATATAACGCTAACCGTATAGATAAGCAAAACCACATTTATGCAAAAATTCCCCGAATATTTGAGCCTCGTTCGACTCCATTCTGTTTCTATTTCACGCGCGCGCTGGAACATAATAGCAAAAGTGCGGATAGATGGAAAAGTTTTGATGCGCGAGCATTGCATTCACCGAGCCCGATCAATAATCGCTTTCGTCTATAAACATTTTTAACCTCTGTATATATTTAAAATAGGACGATGGCAACCGCATCACCATCACTATTATACCATCCCCCCATACCACTGTACCGTCATTATCAGACCCTACTAGGCCTAGACCCTACCTCTTTCAACAGTCTCGTTTGACATGCCTCAGATAAATTAAGGAAGATTCCTTTTTAGTTAAAAAGCAGCAAACCGCACCCGCACAACGTCCCATCCTATAGAAGCCTATACTGTTTATTTATTAGAAAAACAAGCAACTCGCTCACTTCATCCTCCACTACCACAATTAAAATGCACTACCAGATAACTGGCTGATCGGTGCAAGGAAAAAGTGACAAATGATTAACCCAAATAAACGCTGCAAAAACTTAAAAAATACCGTCCGTTCGTACACTTGCATAATATTAAAATGTACTCATTAATCATTCTGGGTTTTCTTATAAAAGTTGAGGAAAATGTAAATGTTAATGATTTGAAAAGTAGAAAAATAATTTGTTCGAAATAAAAAATACGTGCGGATCGAAAGTAATTAAATTCCAAAATCCAAACCGGTATGATAAAAGAATAAAGCTAATATAAGAAAATTGCAAATATTATTTTCAAAAAAAAAAAAAAAACCACAAATATTTAATTGAACCAATGCGAGTCATTCAGTATTTATTCAAAATCAATTTTTAATACATTATTTTAATATTGAAATAGCTAGGCTTTAGAAATTAATCAATTTACTTGCTTATAAGATTTATTAATGCAACGTTAATGAAATTTGCAATTTGGTATTTTTAGCAAAAAATATATTTAATGAAGTCATAAATTTAATCTTATGCAACATTCATTTCATTTCTTTTATTTTTTTTTTTAATATCGTAGTATAAAAATATATTTGTAGCACAAAAAAGCATGCAATTATTATCGTATATTTTAAATTTCCCAAACGTATAAAAATACTCTAAAAATGTATCTTTTTATTACTAAACGAAGTGTTATCAAACTCCATGCAATAAAAACAATAAAATATTCTTTTATTTGCATAAAAAAATATTCATCAAGGAACTTTTACAAAAAATTTGCATTCGTCTATTAGAATGTTCGCACCTTGTGACCTTTGTACAATTTGCATTGAGATCATCATTATTTGTTATAAAAACAATTAATAAATTACGAGTACATTTTGATTGCAGTAAAACATAATTAAAAAAAAAAATGAAAGGGTTTTTTCCCCTAAGATACAATAAAAAGGTTAAAGTTGTTAGTATCTATTTAAAAATAAAATGCGCAATCGCAACAACTGATAAATTTTTAAACAACGTCTAGAATCTTTTTCGAATAAAGTTTCAGTAAATTCAATTACCGTTTATACTTAGTTTCTTTTTTTTTTTTCTTCTTCTATGCTACAATTGTTTACAAAAACAATTGCAGAATTTTGTTATCAAACCTATTTGCTAAAAAAACAAATAAAGAAAAACATCCAATAATCAAATTTTCTAAATAATTAGAAAGAAAGAAAAATAGAAGTACGCTATACTGTACTTGATATCGTCGTTGCGAAAGAATAATAACTATCAAGCAATTTCTCGCAAAAATAATAATTCGTTTGCAATATTAGCCGCTGGGAGTTGATATGGTTAAAATAAATATTTTTGTATCGTAACCGTAAAAAAAAAAGCTTTTAAGGTTGGAAATAAAAGAGCTCTTGAATTTTGATATTTGATATATTGAAGATCCATTGCTTCCACTCCCACCATCCGCGCTTATCCACCCACGTTTCATCCCAATCTTTTCTTTCATGTCTGCCTGTTATCTAGATCAACGTAACGAATAACGTCGGAGGCCGAGATACGTCAAACTTAAAGATAAAAACACTAAGAAAAGAAGAAAAAGAAAAAAATAAAAATCTCTTTTTTTGCTCAATAATTTTTACATTCCCTCTTTCATAGCTTTCGCAACAGCCTCATCATCTACAGTATTTTAGCCATCCATCATACTGGCCATCAGCTTTCTGACAAAATGAATAATCCGCTTAATTTAAATCCCATTTATTCTTCAATTAAACATAATCAATAACCGTTAGAATAGATGCTTCAAAGAGATGGCATTAAGGATTGAAATAACCATTCAACAACAACAAAAAAAATAATTCTTTGGAAATGAGTTAGAAAAAAGAAAGAAAAATAATTTTTATCATTGTATATGTATTTATAAAGATTCCCGAGAGTATTCAAAACATTGAGATAGCGATACATTAAAATGCCTACTGCGAAATATTGGTAGAATAATATCTAAAAGTATTTACAGTAGGTTTAAATGCAATCAATTTCATTATAACGTAAAAAAATCGTCCCTGAAAAACATTTTTTTCTTTAACCAAAAAAAAAAAAATCTGCATAATAAAAAAAAAATGCTCATTAAAACTTCATATCTACTGTATATTAAAAAAAGAAATGACAAAAAAAAAAAATAAGAAATTTCTATTGCAATCATGCATAGATATTTATTATGTTATGGCTGCCGGGTGTTTGAGTTATGTAAAGTTAATAATAAATTAATAAATACCGGTATTGTTTGCTATTATCAATATTATGATGTTTTAAGTTTTAAAACAGCATAACAAACACACTGTCTATCTCCTTCAAAATTGTTAATACCGATGTTATACGGTAAACCTTTCGCTATTGGAGAATTCAAAATACAAAAAAAAAAGCATTTTAAAATTGATATGAATAATTTATTTCATTACCAAATAACACTCAGCTTACAAGTTAAAACTGGATCGATAATATTGATAAAATAGTATTATTACCAGCGAAAATTACGCTAATACGATAGCATGACTGCGTTTTAAAAATTCCCCCAAAAAGTCGTTCTCATGTTGAATAATTAACGTAGAAAAAAAAAGTTGTCTACCAATTTGATGATTTCACTAGACCATGGATCACGTTAATTTGAACAAATTAAATAAAAATAAGATTTTAAAAATCTGTTCATTTTTAATCCCTTTTAAAAGCATCCTAACTAGTTTAAAATATAATTAGTAGCGGTAAACAACCACCAAAAAGTGATTTAGTATTTAAAATGAGCAAACATTAAAAATTTGAAAACTCCCAATTACTTAATAATTTATAATATTCATACTCAAATTTTAATCTTATTGCCATTTATATTCACTTCTTCCAAATTTACTTATCCGTCTGGATAAAATTAACATTAGCATAAAAGTAGCTAATGACAATAATGTCTTGAAAAAGGTGTTGGAATCTTTCGATTCAAATAATAGATGAAGTTTTATTGATTAGCAAAACATCATCCGCTAGAACAAGTTAATGCACATCGTGCTTTTTTTAAAAAAAATGTTATACAATTAACAATAAATTGTGTTTCTGCTCACTAAGGAATACAATAAATAAATAATTAAAATAGTTAAGTTAAAGAAGAGTCCATGTTAAATGAAACTGACAATGTATAAAATCCGAATAGCTATTTGTGAAATCAACTTACAAAAGCTGCAATTTACAATAATTGCTCAGCGTTCATGACAAAATTGCTTTTAACTGACCATTACCTTCTCAAAGTGACACTGGATAACACCTCCCTAACGTAACCGGTACTTAGAATCGGAGTTGAGTTTCCTATAAGGCTGGCTTTTAATGCATCGTAACTCAAGCTACGTGTAAGTACGAGTACTGTACAATGTTGCTAAATGTTTGTATTGACACCTCGAAAAGACATTTTTACTACTTGAAGGGAATCGGTCGCGTTAATAAAAGTGTTTCAAAATTAATCAAAAGTTTTTGCTTTTCAACTTTATCTCATTTCATTTCTAGGTTCAATTTCAAACTTACTAAAAACAAAACAATATATATATATATTTTTTTTTGGTTTTCTAGCGCATAATAGTAAACGGTTTACGATGGAATTTAATTTCGATAAATAAAAGAGTAGCCAAATTTAAATCACATCAATTAAATTTTGAAAAAATTACATCGTTAGTTCTAAAAATGGATTTTTGTAAAAAAAAATTTTAGGAATTTTTAGAAATTAAAAGGAGTCCAATGTTTATAGTTTATTAGTGTGATCAAGATTAAAATGATTATTTAACTGCACTTTTTTTTTATATAGAAAAATACTTCGATACCACAAAGTTTTGCAAATATCGTCCATACCATCTTAAATCCAAAATTATCAAAATTGGCCATTTTTTTTTTTTTGACACATAATAAAAGTTTGTTTTAACAAAATAAATATTTCACCGTCCCTTGTTATTGCTGGTTTGGTTTTCTGCGTCGACCATTCTGACAAATCTAACCCCGGTGCATATTGACATAGGGGTACCCAGCGACCTTCGAGAAACCCCTATTTGTGTTCGTGTCAGAGTGCGGTGCGTCCATTGAGCCCACTTCAAAATTATTAACATTTACACAGTAAACAAAATTAGTGAGAACATCTGTTCTTAGCAATACAGGCAGTCAGTAAATTCCTATTTCGCAAAAATAACCCAGCAGTGTATTTCGATAGATTCAATTTAAAATTATTGAGCTCATTAATCTTTGCTTTTAAATTGAGTTGAAACGCTGCCGCTCGTAATCGATTTAGGGTGGTTAGATCTCTTTTTATTTAAGACTAGTAACAATTCTCAATTTGAACAAATACGAAAAATACTGTAAGTTAGTGCCACGTGAAATTCGATTTCAAGTTTAGAATAAATAAGAGATTTCGCTCACAGTTCTAAAACACCTGTTCACAGCTGCACTCCATTTCCTAATTACTGCCACAAAAGTTAGTGAACAGAATTTTAATCAGAAACGAAATGACAAAATCAGGTAAATTAAATGATTATTAGCAGTAGGCTCCCAGCTAAATTCGAACAAGTCTCTTAAGAATTTCTTGCTAATAATTTTAAAAATTAGTATTGCCAATCAAATTTACAAAAAAAAAAAAAAACAATAAATTGTGAATTGTCAAACTATCGTTTCAATAAAGATGATTTAGCCATTTATTAACAATTTCACCTCTTCCATTAAATCAAAGTCAATTTTGCCGGACGCCCGTTTAACCATCCAGCTAGCCAATAATTATTATTATTCATCCCCTCGATCAGACAATGGCACAAGAGTCTGTAAACAAGAGCTTTCTAAACGCTGCCTTACTCAACTAACAAACTAAAAGTTTAAATTGCACTATTTATTACTTGAAAACTAAATACAATAACGTAGAATTATCAATAACAAACATCATTGTAAAATTTTATTTAAAAAATAAAAAAAAATGCATATTATCCTGTATTGCAATTAATGTCCGCATTCAAAATTAAAATGAATATAATAGAATAACGAACAATTGTTATCATTTTCATTTAAGAAAGTTCAATATTTAAGTTGAAAAGATAACTGCCACGCTTTATATTCAAATTTGTTACATAAACTAACATGTAAACCGTATAATAGCTAATGTGAGTCAATAAGGGGGAGGGGGACGGGAAAGACCAAGTTTAATACACCCATAACACCCAACTCAATATTCCTTATTCAAATGAAATTTATTCCGTGAACAAAATTGCACAAATTCTCTATAACATTCGTCGATTCAAAAATCCAATACTACCGAAAATATCTTATTGAATTTTTCTTATGATATCGAAGCGTAGAAAAATCATTAAAAATAGTTGGCTATAAAATGAGCAAGACAGAAAAAGAGAAAGGCGATAACAAAGCCTTAAAAAAGTTTGCATGTGTAATAAAACGAATAGAGTGGGACTGGGGGGGGGGGGGGGGGGAAAGAATTGTGGAACGAGTTGGAAACAGAAACATCCATCCAGCCAAGCATCCATCGAGTGGGTTATCGAATGAGATGAAATTGAAAGACGGGGGAAGTTTGGAGCGCCGTGCAACAGCTTTAAGTCAATAAAGTGTCGTAAAATACTCAAGCTCTTATCTATTGTATTGCCTGATTCTATTCACCAATGCCGCAACTAAGAAAGAGTATTAATAATGAGAAGATAATGATAAAAGAGTGTTGAGGCGAATGGGAGTTTGCGAGTTTGACCCGGTCTGCCTACCGCCTATGACGTCACATTTACCGCCGCGTTGTTTGCTGTTATTATTATTCCTATTGACCTCAACGCTCCCCCATCTCAACTAACTCCTTCGGTTAATTTTTAGAAAATTCATTGGTATACGCAACATTAAATTAATATCGAAACGCCATAACGCGCGCGTATTACTAGTACAATAGTCGGAGCGCGCGCGCGAGAGAGAATGTCTCCGGAGAGCAATAATAAAAGACACAACGGACAACAATTAAAATATGCACGTAATACTACGCAAGGATACAACTTTTAATAGTCAAAAGAGCCTCCCTTCATTTTTCAACACCATAGAGCCTATAGCCTACTTTGAGAAGGATAATTTGCAAAAGCTCCAGCAATCACTTTACGCCCTGGCGTTGCTAACGATTCAAGTAAATAGAAATCGATTTATTTTTATGTTTACGTAGAAAGCCAAACGGGAAAAGTGCATACTGTATGTGTATACGATGGAGAGAGGGGGTCAATTTAGTAAATATTATTATTATTTCTCAACTCGTAGTAGAAGAGTAGTACAAGTAGGTGCGCGCGCTGACGAAACGAGATCTTAATTCAGTTGCGGACACGAGCGAAGGAGATAGCGGCGTAAGAGTGTATACCGTATACGGTATGAACGCTGCCGATGACGACGTAAGCAACCAAGCGGCAAAGACAAATTCAACCAAACAGAAAATATCTTAGACACGTAGACGGATACATAGAGCGCGGGATGTATATACAGTAGATAAATAGCATTTGTTTTAATTGGCGTGAAATAGCCCCCCAAATGGTCATTGCACATCTAACCCCTCCCCCCCCCCCCCATCACTCCAACCCTCACCAACAAATCTACTTCCTCCTTCAACGTCTTATTCTTCGTCTTTTGCTCTTTAATTATGATTATCTCAATCCCTCCTACTTCATCCACACTCACCCACCCACCATCACTCTCGCCAGCTTTCTTCCTTCAACGTTTTATACATCGTAAAATAAAAATCGCTTGATAGATAGATAGCTAGAATATGAAAAGCTTTGAGCTAGAAAAAAATAATAGCGTTAAATTGAGCGCGGATTTTATGAAGACATGTTGATAAATAAGTGGCGCTACATTAGACCGTTGTTAAACTTATTATAATTCAAACTCGCTTATTACATTTTGCTAGCGACGGGGATTTCACTTTTAGCTCTTGGAAATAATCGAATCGATTAGCTGGTAATTAGAGGATTTTCTCCCTCCTTCCTTTCTTTCTATTTGACCGTATTATATATTTTTTTTTTTTTACTTTTATGATGATTTTTTGATCGATAGAAGTTTTTTTTCCCCCCTCCGCAAAGTGTTCATTTGGAAAACATATTGCATTTTGATGGATAGAGCTAGTGTTCATTTGCCTCTAGCTAAAACATCAATGCAGAGAAAGGAAAAAAAAAATGGAAATTAATATACTGTATTGTAAATTAAAGCTAATAAACATTTTGCTCCCAATTCAAAAAAAGCAACTTTTAACCTTAATAATAATTAATATTTTGCGTAAGAGTTACGGTTTGCTTTCAAATATTTTGTAAAGTAATTGTCAACAATAATAAGAATTACGGTGGTAAGCGTTATACTGTATTTCACATCTTTACTTTGCAAAAACAAACACGGACAATTGCTTTCGAATCCGATTAGAAAATCATCATTTTCAAGTTTCGGCTTTTATATCGTCGCTTCTACGATGTTATTTTGGTAAATCGAAAAGTTTTTTTTATTCGATTATGGTTTTCAGTTGATCTTATTATATAATTTTCGTAAAACCGGAATAAATCTTCGATAATCTTTCGTTCGAGTGTTCATGTGAAGAGGGTTATTTTTTCTTGCCAATGGATAATGGTTCCTTGACACAAGTTTAAGTGCGCATGAGTGAATTTCTTTCGCTTTCCCCTTTTCCCCCCTATCTCCCCAATATTCTACTCCCTTACACAATGAAAAGAAAATAATGTATTTGCTCGGTCCCAAAGGAGTGAAAATATCCATTACGCCATCTTGTGTTAATGTTGACAGAGCACGAATATGTGCAGAGCGAGATAATGCCAAACTATCCGCTCATGTAAACTAGATAAATGCCTTTTCAATTAACAGTTAACGTCAATATACCGTGGTACTGTGCGCATGTAAATCGATAACTGGACAAGAGTTGGCAATATATTAGAAACGCTAATCGAAATTAAAACCATATTGAACACGTGCGCCACCAACTAACTTTGGCCAATCGCCATTATAAATCATTTCTTCAAGGTCATATGGATTTTTTGCTCAATAACGAACAAAACTAATATTGGTACAGACAAAATATTTACTGTATTCTAATTTTAAATCAACAGTAAAACTCGTAGTTTTATGGATAAATTGAGACATTAAATCGCACTTTGCATCGTACATGTACTGTAATAATTGTTTGAGAAAACATTTCTATTAGCATTACATACCCTGATCCCAATAATCACAAATTAATGCTATTAGGAACGGAACCAATGCTAATAATATTAACAAAAAACTCATCATTAAAAGAGGCCCAGGAATCCAGCACAGAATAATTGCTGTACGTTTACTGAATTGTAAAAAAGAACTCTTTTCCCCTATTAAAACAAGATTTATATTCGTTACAAACTCGGTATTACGGTATCTGCATTCAATTATGAATTAAAAACTGCAGATGAAACTGGAATGCACCATTGCAAAAATGTCTTCTTAATAATGCTTATTAAAACCACCAGCCCAAGCACTTTTACTGAACCCTAAAATAATAAAACCGCTAGCTATCTTAACAAGCCAAACTTTTATTTACGTAAATGTTTTAAGAAATATTATCTTAATAAAATTCAAAAGCTCTAAACTGCAGGCTAGGTTTTGATACTCCTACATGTAAACCTTAAACAGGTTTATTCCAAAAATAATAAAAACGTGCGCTATTATTCTCGGCAAACCGAACGTTTTACATATTTGCATGTAACTTTTTAAACAAAAGTGTTAAAAATGTGATTTTATTTTTTGAAGTTTTTTTTTCGGAAATGTTTTCTTTATAATGTTAATTAAAAAGTCTATACAGTACACGTACTGTAGTCAATACATGTACTTGCATTTCTTTAACGAAACTGTTAAGAATGTAATTTTTTTAGATTCTTGAAGAGATGCATTTTTGATTTTTAATGATTTTGGATTAAAAAAAAAAAAATATTTGGTATTCCTAAATTTCTAAAATATAGTCAAGGCAAAGCTTATTGAATATCGGTAGCTACTGTATCTTTTAAAGGTTTTATATTTTTCATAAACATTGTAAAAACTAAATTATCTAAGTAGCGGTACCATTTTTTATTTACCTATCTTCGTTCAGATAAGCCTACTGATTAATTTACTCTTCAACGAGTGCCTTCTTAATTGATAACACTAAATATTATTACTAGTCATCACGTTCGCAAATATTCAATTGACAACATTTCCCATTAGAATAATTAATCCCATTTAATAAAAGCCAGATAAAGATTGAAATACTAGCTATTATCAGGAGTGCATATAGCTAAAAGATAATTTGCAATAGCGAATCAATTAGGTTGCACCGAGTGTTCCACATTGACGTTCGGCGGTGCGGAGCGAGCAGTTGCTTTCCCGCTGTTTTTCAAATGCTGATCGGTACTTCACCTGCGAACTTTTCGAAGAATGACATGACGTGTGGCTTTTGATATGAAATGGCGTGCCAGCCATACTCCCATTAAGTCGGTGGGTGGCTCTGCTATTCGCCGAGCCTTTTTATAACCTTATTGGTTATTAAACGAGCAACTTCCGCCGAAATAAACCCACGGTAAGTTAAGCCAAAAAAAGAATAGAAGAAAAAAAAAAAAACACAACACAACAACAACAAACCCCTTTGGAAGAAAATATTAAATATATTGCCTATATAATATAATATACAGTACACATGTATAAAAAAGAGTTGAAGGGCTGATGATCACGTGACCCTATTTTTAGGGTCATTCATCTAGTTTGGCATAAACATACGTGCAGCGTTAATAACGCTACGTTTTATAGCTTATTAATGACGACCATTAAAAGTAGCTCTAAGAAGCAGGCTTCGGTCTTTTTTTTTTAATAAACAATTAACGAGGGTCATTCATTACGACCGTTTCGATACGGAACAGCTGATTTGGAACTCGGAAATATCGACTACGTGATCAAAATTAACAGACAGTATTGTGTACACGGAGTATTTTATGAACGTCATATTGTCGTAATTGTTGAGAAAAGGTCGCCTTATTAATATTGCAACATTAAGCAGGCTTAATAAATAGATTACGGAATAACTAGTTTCATTTTATGCAAATCGCATTGGGGGTTATATAATTAATTGCACGCTAGATAAAAATAATCTTGATAACTACTGTATTATTAAAATTAATAGTATTCATAAGATAAAGTGTGTCATTTGTTTACATACATTAATATTTTATAACTTAATCAATAATTAAAACCTTTTACCTACTGTACGCTATTTAAAAACAAATATTCTGTATATTTTTTCCGAATTATTACCAGAGTTTTTTTCAGTTACCGGTTTAAAAAAATGTATGCAAATATTTCTAACCTTTTCTCACATTTCGCAGTAACATCGTAGTTTAAAGCATACAAAGTATAACGTACAATTAAATCCAAATTCTTTTAATTTATCTAGGTTGCAAATTAATTTTTTTACGCCTTAAAACTGAAATAAATTAATAAAAATAATATTATGTAAAAAAATAAACTAAAAATAAAATACACTGTACAGTAAATAAAAATTTATTACAGCCTACTGTATTAGCGTCAGCAAAAAGGTGAAACACATGAAATTGAAGCTCTCGCAGATTTAATTTAAAACGTCAACTCAAAAACATTGCTTTTGATTAAAATTACATTCAAGGAAAACATTGGAATATGTACTGTATAGTGAAATGCGGATACTGCATAGTGATTAGATTAAATTTGAAAACAAAACAAAAAATACCTCTTTCAATCAAAATGCAATTGGATGCATCTCGAGATTATGCGTTCTAAAATTAAAGTTCTGTTTATTATTTTACTCGTATCTTTACGAATCAAAGTTTTTAAATACGATTTTTATTCATGTGCATATATATTTTAAACTACGCCGTACTTAAGCACTCAAACAAGTACAGTACATTTACCATCCTATTAAAACAATTTTAAGAGGTGTACCTAATGCATCATGCACAATACACATGCTAGCAAATTTATACAATTACAGTCTTATTGCTTTGACTGTAACATAATCCAATAAAAAAAATTATTTTCGCTTATCTGCCCTCGTCTAAATAAATAAAAAATTACCTATTTTTAACGCTATTTCTCAAATGTGAATCGAAACGTAAAAACCTTACACACACACAAAATCATAAAAAGTGAAAATGAAGTGAAGAAAAAATATATTAATATTTTATCTATAAAAAGTGCGCATAAATTAAGTTGAATTTGAAATTCATTTCTACACATTTTCATTTTAATCCTATTAATGGCTTCCACTTCTCTTTATTATTTTTTCCCCCGAGCAAGCATACACACATACACAAAAAGAAGAAGAAAAAAAAAAGATTTCTTTTTCCACATCACGTTTCGTTTCATTTCGTCGGCAAAGCGATTAGAGAAGAAGAAACCGCAAGAAAGAACGAGACAAGAAAAATATCTTAAACGCGATGATTGGTAAATGTAAGTAGATCGATGTCATTCCAAGTGGCAATTTAGCGAATCAAATCTCTCATTCCTCCCCCCCACCCCCACCCACAAATCGCCCCCCCCCCCCACTCCCTCCCTTCATCTCTTCCACACTCTCATATCGAAATTCATATTCAATTAAATACGACTTCTCTTTCAATCATGCGCTGAAACGGATCTCTTCAGTCTTCACCGATTCCTTTTTTCTTATGGATATCATCTCATTTATACATAAATAATTAAAACGTTGGCTTGACAAATGCATCTATCTTTCAATCGCTAAATTAAATATATCGTAGCGCTTTCTAGATACCCCTCCTCCTATTTGTTTCCTTCAACAACAATTGTTGCATTATGAAAAAGCTCTTTGAAGAAAATACAATTGTTTTGTTCTATCTTTCAATTGACTTATATTTATTTGTTGAAAAAATAAAATGGTTTACTTAAGAGTAAAAGAAATAATCTCGGGTACTTTTCGAACACCCCTAATCTTTTTTCTCCCCCCTGCTTTTATTCTCGCTTTTGAGACCTATACCGTAAGTTATATGGAGAGAAACGGGGGAGTTAAAGAAAAGAAATGATGGAAGAAAAGAGAAAAGAAAAAAAAAATCCCTCTGTAGTATCCCTTTGAGACGTAAAAGCTAAACGTAGGAGATGAAAAATAACAATAGTCATAATCCATGGTTACATGAGCATCGTGTACCGAGTTGAGATGAGACGCAGCTCGGTTCGGTACAGAACATCCTACGCGTAGTGCTGAGTAGAACGAGGAAAGCAAAGTTAATCCGCTCGCTTTCATATATTAATAACAATTTGATTGGAGAAAGCAATCAAGCGAAATGGGTGTGGTTAATTTAAGAACAGCAATGCATGCACCTGTACAACACTAAAATAGACGATGTAGCGCAGTTGCTACTCACTTACTAAGTAAAAGAATCAAATTAATAAAGTCGGATTTCGTACTATTCAATTCCATTATCAATATGAGCTTTATTTCAAATGTATTCTGAAACCAATGCAACTTTTTGGGATAACATCAACCAAACAAATATGCCAATAATAAATAACATTTACTGAACAAAGTATAATATGCGCTCGTTTTATAGAGGTTTTACTGAATTTTTATTTCAAAAATCTACTGACAGAATTTGTAATGACCTCAGATTTTCATTAATGCAAATACTGCTTTAAAAAAAAAGTTATGAGATATTTATTTCAATATTTTCATTCCTCAACTGGCAGTTTAGGAAGTTATTTTTATTTATTACGGGTATATGTTTATACGCTTCTACACATGTACTGTACATAAAAAAAACACACAACACAACATTTATGATTAAAATTGGTAAATGCGCGCGTTATTTAGCTGTTGTATTACACTGAAAGCTGTTAAACTTAATTGCAAAAACACATTTTGCGCAAGTTTGTTAAATCTAATGGTTAGTAATGACTAGCAGCATTGACGTCAGAGCCGTTCGGTTCCTCGAAATTAAGTTAAAACATTTCCTAAACAATGTTAGAATACGTTGGCATTATTTATAGATAATCCTATGTATCACATTACGCTATCAAATTTAAAGTGAAAACATAAAATAAAAAAAAAATAAAAAAGATGCATTCAAAAATTTGTTTCTATATACTGTAATTG